>PVJC01000118.1:16986-108141 GCA_004026665.1 Murina feae | reverse complement strand
ATATATATATTCTCAGATGACAAATTCTACATATTCCAGGCAACACCACTCAATGGTGCTTCCTTCTTCCACCCATGCCAATTTTTAAAGCAATTATGATTAATCTTTGAAAAGAAAATCTGAGTATTTTTGCCATTATAATTAAGAAGGGCCAACAAGTCCAAAACTAGTAAAACTAGTAAACCATGTCTTATTATGGGTTCTCCTTGCTTAACTTTTTCATAGATCATTAGAAATAGAGAGTGATAAACAACACCGTATCAACAGCTCTTATACACTTAAAGTTTAAAAATACATTTAAAGTTGAAATGTTCAATGATTGTGATTATATCCAGGATGATAAATGTATAAAACCACATGGATCTTGAGGAGATCCTTTACACAATGATTCACTTATACTTCATGGCCATATACTTAGTGAGGCAAAACCAAGAATTTCCAGCATACTCATGGAAACTTCATGTTAAATTCAGGTCTATTTTAAGCCAGGTTGAGATTGGTATATTATTCTGATCTCAGAAGCAAAAATAAAACATCACAATTTTTCACTTTTATGTTTTATATTAAAACTAGGGGCCTGGTGCATAAAATTCGTGCACTGGGGGCATTCCTCAGCCCAGCCTGTCCCCTGTCACATATTGGGAGCCCTCAGGGGGTGTCCTACTGATAGCTTAGGCCCACTCCCTGATCCCATTGGGGAGCGGGCCTAAGCCGCAGTCTGGCCTCCCTCTGTGGGAGATGACCAGGCTAATCAGGGGAAGCCACCAGCCCCATCACCCTGCTGCTGCAGCCACTGTCAGTCACCGCAGCCACCAAGGTGTTTTCATCAACATAGATTCCAGTCCCTTCACCATGAAGAAATGACAACTTTCTTTAGGCATTTTTAAGATGTGTCTTTTATAGGATATGACATTTCTTTCTTTCTTTCTTTCTTTCTTTCTTTCTTTCTTTCTTTCTTTCTTTCTTTCTTTCTTTCTTTCTTTCTTTCTTTCTTTCTTTTTTATCCTTACCTGAGGATATGTTTCCCTTGATTTTTAGAGAATGTGGAAGAGAAGGGAAAAACAGAGAGAAACATCAAAGTGAGAGGAACACTGTGATTGGTTTCCACCAGCATGAGCCCTGACCTGGGCCCCGGCCAAGGAGGAGCCTGAAAACTAGGTACATGCCCTTGGTCAGAATTGAACCCAGACCCTGCAGTTAGCAGGCTGAGGCATTAAGCACTGAGTCAAACTGAGTAGGGCAGGATATGACATTTCTTAGCCCTCCAGCAGTGGGCCTTCATTTTTCTTCCCCAGGAATGTGGTGGAAAAACCCTAGATCACCTTTAGGGATTCTTATTACCCAAGTTACTAAGAACATTACCAGTGGCATACAGGGAGCTTAGCCAATGAGCAGTAAAAAAGGTGTTTTCTCTGTAGTTCACTCAGATGACTGGCTCTATCCCTGCCCTTCCAATCCCAGCTCCACCCCTGCAGCCTCTACCTGAGGCTGCAGGCCTGAGCAGGGGACCCCCAGACCCTTCTGATCACTGGCTTTACAGAGCCCAGGCCTCTGTAATCACCAGCTCTGATCCTACCCCCTGCCATCGCTGGCTCTGCCCTTGCCCCACTGGCAGCCTCTGGCCAAGCCTGCAGGCCTAGATAGGGGACCCCCAGACCCCTGCTTTGCTGGTTCCACCTGAGCCCAGACCCTTGTGATCACAGGCTCCACCCCTTCTCCTCCGATTGCTGGCTCTGCAGAACCCAGGCCGCTGCGATCTCCGGCCTTGCCCCTGCCCAGGCCTGAGGCCTCTGGCCCAGGCCTTATGCTTGGGTAGGGTACCCTCATACCTCTCCAATCACCGGCTCTGCCTCTGCCTCCTCCGATGACTGGCTCTGCCCTTGTCCATGCCTGGGGCCTCTGGTGAAGGCCTCTGGCCTGGGCAGGGGACCCTCAGCCTCCTCTGATTGCCTGTTCCACCTCTCGGACCCCCCACCTCCCCCACCACCTGCCTGGCTAAGAGGCCTGACCTTTTCAGTGGCGGGGCTGAGCCGGACTGAGTGCCGCCATCTTGTGGCTATGAGAACAGCCATCTTTGTCATGGAGTGATGCCTACTTTGCATATTACTCTTTTATTAGACAGGATTTATATAATTTTTACTTGAGTTTTGATGGTTTGATATGTGTCCTGTGTCATCTGTGGCTTCTTAACTCTGCTCAGGTCGTGCTACTGGATAATGGGTTACCTCTCTCTGTACATATTCTACATCCATGAATAACTGTTAGCCCAAGTAAGCCCTGTTTCCTTTTAGTTCTTCCAATCTCATTGACAGAAATTATTGGTTCTGCACTTTCATATATACTCAGGCCTGATGTTTTTTACCTTCAACCTGAGTTCTTATGGTCATAATTTTTCAACATTATTACAGCAAATGAAGAATAATATTTTCAATTCTGCCTTTAATGTATAGAGCATTACATATAGTAACAGAGATCATCTTTTGTTTTGTCACAATACTAAATAATAAGTATTTGTTGACTTTAGCCTGTGGCATCCACTGTAACTTGCAGGAGTAAGGATCTTATCAAATGTCTTACTAGGAAAATACCCATGGTTTTCTACATTGCTCTCACAGGAAATCACAGGTTAGCACTTAATATGTTACAAGTAGTACTATCACTCATCGTTCTTTGTGTAACTAGATGATATATTGCCAAAGTGTCAGTTGAAGAGCATTGGTTAGTTTAAGAATTTATAGAAGATCAATTTGAATCATAGAAATTGGACTATCAAATATGTGTTACTCAAAAATGAAACAGATAAGTAGTGGTTTTTAATACAAACAAGCATACTAACTTACATGCATTAGGATCGAGTGCTCACAGTATGATTTAAAATGAGTGGGCGTGGGCAGATAAATCACTCTTTTTATTCAGCAATGTCTATGTGAGGACTCTGGGTGGGAGTACGGACAATGGAGGTTAATTGATTTTTCTTGAACTTGTATGCTCCTATGCTTACTGGGATGGAAGCCTTCTTTATGTGCCAGGGGTGGTGAAGGAGATTATGAGTGGCTGATACACTTGAAGTTATTGTCAATATATTCTCAATACAGATTAATTGAACATTTTATTCTCACTTAAGGAGTGTGTTAGCTTATTTATCTCTTGTGTAATATGTGTTTCCTACAGAAGGAGAAATGGGTTTATTTTTATTGAATTTATTGGGATGATATTGATTAATAAAAGTATATAGGTTTCAGGTGTACAATGGTATAATACATCATTTGTATATTGTATTGTGTGTTCACCAGCCTAAGTCAAGTCTCTTCCATCATCATTTATCCTTCTTATGTCCCCTTTCATTCTCCTTTTCCCTCTGGTAATTACCACGCTGTTGTCTGTGTCTAAGAGGTTTCTTGTTTTTGTTTTTGTTTGCTTAATCTGAAAAAGGTGAAGGGACTAAGAAACGAGTTTACTTTAAATTACAATCTCTGCTCCATCAAAGCATAGTGATTTACTTGGGCACATTTATATCATACTGTACTTAAAAGTCTTATCCAGTAGTTAAATGAGATTTTTAAACCTAACTTTGTTTTTTTTTAAATGATATGTTTGAATTTCCAATTATGCATTTTCTTCCCATATACTGCTCAGATAGAGGGAAAGCATCTATTTTCACCATCCAAAAGAAGCATTTTCCTTGAATTGCAGCTGTAAACCTGCATTCATGCACAGACACCAGCTTATTAATTCAGCATCATATATTTCAGTGTAGGTGATGCTGACATTAGCCTGAGCTAACATTTATGCTTTCAAGGTGGGCTCTTTCTTTGTAAAATTTCTGCAGCAGTTCAGGCCCAGAAAAATCTAGGGTTTTCAATTCTCACACCTAAAAATACTTTAAACAGAGATGGGCTCAGGGTTGGAAAGCCAGTTAAGTTTATTTGAACCTTGCATGTATAGTTTCTCAGTCAACGGCAAAAAAAAAAAAAAAAAAAAAAAAAAAAATAGTCCTTATTGCCAACTTTTGTCTCCAAAACTCCTCTACCCACAAAGATCTGTGCTCTGTGCAGGAAGCTGTGTTCCTTAGAAAACAGACTCAATCAATTCCTGTCTGCCCTAACAGAAAACTGTCATTCTTCCTAAGGATGCCAGGTTCCTGTCAGCTACTTGTTATTTTACCCTTATGCTTTCAGCCCAGTAAACAGAATTAATATTCACCTCCCCCAAACCAAGCATATTTGTAGACTTTTAGTTTTCCTCTCTCATTGAAGTCAAACAAAAATAGCAACAGCTTAAACAGTAAAACTCTATTGGCATAAAACTATCTATGTAGATCCCTGTCTATCATTTCAAAAATTTAAAGCGTGCCCATGATTTTAAAATAAGTCAATTACTACTAAAAGTCTATAATGAAAGAAAGCTTACTCAATGCACCTCTCAGTTCCACTCCCCATAGACTAATTCATTTTAGCCTGTGTGTGTGCGTGCATGTGTGTGAAAATTAAAATTTTTCTTTAGGCTGTAGGTTGGCTGGGACATCTGCTGAGGGAACTTGATTGACCTTGGCTAAGGTTATTCATACAGTGATGTTATCTTTCCAGGTTAGCTTGGGACATGCTGTTCTAGTATGGTCTCAGTTGGTTGACTCAACTACCCTTCACCGGTTTCTCATGTACACCACTTTCTCTTAGTCCTACAGCCCACTAGTCCTGTTCTCTTGATATACTTTCATTATTGAGAAGTTCAATGCCATTTTTTCTTATTTTTTTATTTGTGTCCTATATTAATCTCTTGGGAAGACTTTAGAGTTTTATTTATTGTTTATCCCTTTTCCCTTTATCCTTCAAAATGTTAATGCTGTTCTCCTCATGTTGGTAATTTCATGTTTGTCTGAACATGGACTATTTTATTATGAACACTCATGTTTTTTAATTATGGAAAATTTTCCTGTGTTATGTCTTTGATAATTTCACTCCTTCCATTTACTCTGGTATCTCTTTCTGCACATCTCAATTACTTGGATATTAGACTTTCTGAATTGGTCATTTAACTATTTTACCTAATTTTAAATGTCTGTAATTTCTCTAGCCATTCCCATTAACTTATACTGCATGGATGACCCTCCAATTAACCCATTTTGCTATAGGCCTGTTCCTCAGCATTTCTTCCTCACAAACCTAATGTTCCTAAATTCTAAGCCTTTCTATTTTGTTTAGAAATTAAATTCCAATACTCTTGCCTTACACTGGAAATGTTGTGACCTGAATCCTATGCATGGTTGAGGAGAGAAATCTTATCTCCTTTATATTCACTTCCAGATTCATGCCATCCCTCCTTTATTAACCTTTTGGTTGTAAAGCCATCTTCCATCTGTCATGTATTTTTCAAAATATATACTGTCTTCTCTCCCAATATCATTGACCTTATTGATTTAGACTTAAAAAAAAAATTCCTTTATTATCATTTCAATAATGTCTAAAAAGGTAGTTAAATGATGTGTCAAGTTTAACAAGTGTGACTGCAGTGCAATCTGCTATTTTTCTTATTAAAGTTGTCATTATGTCTCTCTCTTTTTTAAAAAAAATATTTTTATTGACTTCAGAGAAGAAGGGAGAGTAAGCGGGAGAGAGAGACAGAAACACCAATGATGAGAGAGAATCCTTGATTGGCCATCTTCTGCATGCTCCAAACTTAGGATCGAGTCTGCAACCAGGCACATGCCCTTGACTGGAATTGAATTCAGGACCCTTCAGTCTGCAGGCTCACGCCCTATCCACTGAGCCAAACTGGCTAGGGTTCATTATGTCTCATTTAGATTACTATCTCAATTGTGTCCTTTTGTGGGACTTCCATATAAATTTTATTTTTTTAATTTTTTGTTAATTAAGTTATTATATATGAATTTTTATCTCCACGTTACCCTCCATCCTCCCACTCATGCCCTCACTCCGCTGTTGTCTGCGCCCATTGGTTAGGCCTATATGCTTGCATATAAGTCCTTTGGTTGATCTCTCCCCCTTACCTCTACCCTCCCCTACCTTCCCTCTTAGGTTTGATGGTCTGACCGATGCTTCTTCTCTGTCTCTGGGTCTGTTTTAGTTCATTATATTTCACAAAGATCATGTGATATTAATCTTTCTCTGACTGGCTTATTTCACTTAGCATAATGCTCTCCACTTCCATCCATGCTGTTGCAAATCGTAAGAACTCCTTTTTTATCATAGTATAGTATTTCATTATGTAGATATACCACAGTTTTTTAATCCATTTATCTACTGATGGGCACTTAGACTGTTTCCCAATCATAGCTATGGTGAATTGTGCTGCTATGAACATAGGGGTGCATATACCCTTTCTGGTTGGTGTTTCTAAATTCTTGGGATTCCATTTGTGTCTTGAATGCATTCCTTTTTCAATGTTTCATTCAATACACCTTTGGGCCCCAGAATGGTATTTTTGTAGCATAATTCTGACCATTAACTTTCTTGTTTTAAAATAAGTTTGAATCTGTATTATATATACAGATTCACAGATTATCATAGAATATCATTGAAGTTTTTCCTGATAATCTGATCAGAAACTCCTGTCATTTACATACCATTTCCTAAGGCACTCATGATTCCTAAATACTCACTGTATGTTGTCAGTTCTGTTCCTGTCTGCACACCATTGTCTCTAAAAAGTCTATCTTTTACATCTCTGCTGGTGGAAATCGCATCCATATAGCAGTCTCCAGACTTTCCTGATTCTGTAAGTAAACAATTTTAAACCTATGTGTTGGAAGAATTTTTAAAACATGTAATATCTGTTTTAGGGGCTCTGACCTCTTTTCCCTTGGGTTCTCAAATTTAAAAAAAATAACACAGCCAACGCAGCAATAGCCCTCCAGTGTGAATGCGAGAGAATGATGAGAGAGAATCCTGATTGGCCATCTTCTGCATGCCCCAAACTTAGGATGGAGTCTGCAACCAGGCACATGCCCTTGACTGGAATTGAATCCAGGACCCTACTATTTTTATCAGATCAGCAAAAATAGATTTTGTTTTTTTGGTGTGCTATAGAATTTTAGTAATTAGTTTGTGTGCCATAAAGTGAAAAATATCGAAAATCACTGCTGAAAGTAATATATATTTTCCCTATCCCCTGCTTTTATTTCACTTGTTTAGAAACTCTGTGGTAGATTTCATTAGAGTACAATGTGAAGTTTCATGGATTGATTACCTCTTTATCTCCCCATAAGTTTCTTAGGAGCAGAGGCAGTATCTTCTTTATCTTACATTCACTTTATTTTCTTATCAAATGTCTTGTGCATGAGAGCTGCCTCATAACTGTTAGATTAAATCTAATGTTCTCCCTCTTCTTTGTCTGCCTAACAACAGGTAATATTTGTATATTCCATGTGAAACCCACTGGTTTTTAAGCCTTTATTTTTGTGATTCCCACTACTGGAAAGTTTATGATGTACGCTGTCTCCGTTAATGTTTATAGTTGGCTAGTATCCTGAAATTATGTTCTGCTCACCTATGTATCGGTGGTTCATAACAAATTAGGAAACGTGTTTGATTTAGGCATGCATATATTAACACGTAGATGGCATTTGCAACTGGAAAATTATGTTTAGCTTCATGCAGGAAGGTCATTTCAATGCTAAGAATAGTCAAATATGGGCTAGTGCTTTTGCTAGCAAGTATATAGCTCTCTTTTATGAAGATAATAAACAGCAAGTTAGACTAATTCATTTTTGTTGCAGTCAGTTCAATGTCAGTGTGCAGACAGATTCTTACTGCCATAGAATACCTTATGCACAGAAACAATCCTTGATCCCAGTGTTTTGTTACTAACTAGTATAATAGCATTATTAATTTTAGAAAGTCAATTATAGCCTTATAAGCACAATATTTGAAGCTGGAAAGTTCTCAAGGAAATATGTTGGAGGATGGTGACCTTTAATGGCAAGGTTAGTAATTTGAACTATTCAAATGAAACCAGTTGTTTTAGGAAGAAACAAACAAGATAAAAGCTAGGGAAGTTTAGAGAAACAATATTCTTGAAAAAAAAGACATCCTGATATGTTCTCCTCAAAAGAAATTCATGCGAAATGCTAAGTTTAAAAAAAAAAAAACAAATAAAAATCTAAATAAGAAGAATCCCATCTTCCATGGGAAATCTCAAAAAATGATGAAACATTTACAAGATAGCTACACCATCCTTGGAATTGAGGATGACGTGGAGTTAGGTAAGGTAGAAAAGAAAGTAGGCCCTTCACTCGCAGAAAACATCTTTAGGTATTTGCAAAAGTTACTCTAAAACTTTGGTGCTAATCCAAGACAGGGGAGAAAAATAAGAAATTTATGTGCCTTTTATGGAGTCTCTTTTACTCATGCTCAGTCTTGACATTATTATTTTCTTTCAATTGCATGGATATATCTTGAGATGAATAAATAATTTGAAAATATACAAGTCAACCAAGAAAGAAATGCAGAGTTGCAGACTGATAATAAAAATTACAGGGGTTATAAAATATCATATACTGTGTTGGCATTTTGGTGAAAGGAATATGGGAAGTTATAAATAACCCATATCATCTTTTAAAGGACTGCTTTTTAAATATTCTTTGTGGAAGCATAACTGATAAAAAAAATCTAGTCATTTTTTCATGTGAAATCATTCTTCTCAATAGCAACTCGTTAAAGTGAAAAACCAGAACTAGACAACAGTAGTATTGTTCCGTTCAGTACTTCTGAATGAAATGTCATATCCTGCCTACAGTCTCATACATGAGTAAAACAGGGAATAGCTTTTAATATAAGGTGTTACACAACAAAAGTAGAAAGGTCTATAAAAATAATACTTAGATCACAGAATAAAATGAAAGTGCAAAGGCAGAGAAAAACATCGATATTGCCAACTTATTTTGATTGTTATAATTTATGAAGTATTTTGAGTACATTGTTCAACTTAATTGTCTTAAGAACTCTGTAATCTAGCCACACTTATTCTTCATTTACTGATACAGATAATAACATCATTAAATGAATTGCCTAAAGTCACAAATTGTTAGATCTTTTGAATTTTAAGTTAAGTAGTAACGTGATTAGTCTAGGAACAGGCAAAAAAGCAAAAACAAAAAGATGAGGGAGAGAACAGTATCTGCTATTTATAAGAAAGAATTAGGGTTTGCACTTATAGTGTGATTTTAGCCAATGTATTCAGTGTGACACAGAAATGAACAAAGTGTCTGAGAACACACACAGAATATATACTCTCTTTAAGGAACTTCGTATTGATCCTCGGGGTTACAAAAACAGTTTAATAGTATTCCTGATTATAAATTATTTATATAACATTCTGCAAAGTACAGGGGAGCAACTTAGCCAAATTGCATGTTGAGCAGTAAGAAAGCTGGTGCAAATGAGGTCTTCTCACCTCTACTGGAAGTTTAAGGTGAGAGTGACCAGGGTTGAGGAGTGGGATGATTAGAGCAGTTTATTTATTCAACCCACACTTCCTAAATCATCCAACAAAGATCTCATGAATGGTAAGTACCTTGACACACATGATTCCGATAGGATCTTAAACTATCAAAACCCAACATAAACATTAATGTATCATTTTGTATACTATTTGTTGTAGCTTTCAGAGAGGTTAAAAACTAGTGAAATTGGCTTCAAAGTGGAAAAGTTACCGAGAGAAAGTGTGTTGAAAATTTTTGGTACAAGAAAATACTCTCTTATCTACTAGTCACTCCACCTATTTTCTTCTTTCAGGGAAATACTTGTCAAAAACACTTTCTCTGTGGATAAAGATGCCTAATAATTGTATATTTTGTAAATATGTAAGTAAACTAAGCATCCCAAATAATTCATCTGCTCCACAATCAAGTTTATCCATTTGTAAATTTAATTTTCTGAAGTTAATTGCTATTTGCAAAAATAGTTTAGCTCTGAAATGAAATCCACTAAATGTAAAATTTTTCTGAACTTCTTTCCATTAAAATCTTTTCAGTTATGTTAAACCAGTTTTTTAAAAAAAACATGTGTGGTTTTGTTTTTAATTGTTTCTTCATGAGAGAAATTGATCACCTGAGCCTGCTTTAAAAATTTGCCTTAAGAATATATATTTACCTAAGCAAGGACGCATTTGTGTTTAAAATCAATGGCGTTTAAAATCAATCCCATTGTCATTATCAATGTGTCTAAAATATGAATTTCCAAAGAGTGCACAACATTGGTGTGTGTTTTTCTAAGTCATGCTAATGAACGCACTGGAAAAAATTCAGAAGCATGTATTTTTTTGAGACAAGATGCTTCTATATTCCAAAAACATTTTAACAGCAAAAAAAAAAAAAAAATCATTTATTCTTCCAAATCCTTGAGCAAAATGACATTCCAGGAAGATAAACCATCTTAGCCTGTGTTTTAAAGGATCACTGCCTCATAGATGAAAAGAGGTTACTTTTCAGCAACCACACTGAGGTTCCTTGGGTGCAGCTGCTATGTTCCAACCTAGAAGATTATTTTACCTGAAGAGGCTTTTGAATATATGTTAATGGAAATGGTTTTATTTTCAGCCAAATATGTAAATATGTTCCCATTAAAAGTATTGAAAATAAAGCAAAGTATAGTGAAGAAAAAATAAATCATGTTTGTCTACTCAATCTAATTTTAATGTCCACTTGTCTACTATTTTCTGTATCCCCTTTTCCTCTTTCCTTTCTACCTTTTTGTCTTATTTCTCAAATTATATGTCATGTAAAGAAAAATGATATTACACAGTAATGACCTGCTTTGTGCATTTAACACTAAATCATGCCTTCCTTTCTATGCCAATAAATACAGGTTTACATCATTATTTTAAAGGTAACAGATATTTCATTGTGTGAATTTTCTACAATATATTTATTAGTCCTATCCTGAAATACTCTTATTTTGTTTACTTTTTTTCCAAAGTATCAACAGAGTAAAGAACATTGTAGAGTTGGTGATTTTCTAACTGTAAATTTTAATAATAGAATACCTCAACACACATTTTTTAGTGTTTATTTTATCATGTCGATATTTAGAAAGTTTATATCAGTTCTACATTTCTCTTAACAAGCTATGAGAATGGCTTATATAGTTTCCTTTCTATTGGTTCTTAGTCACAAAATTCTGCCATTTTTAATTTTCTTTTTGAGTGTCAAAGGTTGCTTTACTAATTAGAAGATTCAAAAAAGATGAGAAGGACATTCTTTTTAAATTACATGTATTGAGGTGACATTGGCTAATAAAATTACGCTAAGGGCCTGGTGCACAAAAATTTGTGCACTTGCGGGGAGGTGCCTCAGCCCGGCCTGTGCCCTCTCACAGTCTGGGACCCCTCAGGGGATATCCATCTGCTGGTGTGCTTGGCCAGCCTGGGTGAGGGGCTGATGGTTGCTTGCAGGCTGGCCAAGCTCTCCAGGAGTGACTCTCACCCCATGGGGGTGTGGCCAGCCTAGGTGAGGGGCAGAGGGCCATTTTCAGGCTGCCCACAACCCCTTCAGGGTTTGGGTCCCTAATGGGGTGCCTGGCCAACCTGAGTGAGGGCATGAGGGCTGTTTGCAGGCTGGCCACAGCTCCCATTGACCCAAGGTCCCAGCGAGGCTGGCTGAAAGCAGGTTTCTGGGGTTTATTTATCTTCTATAATTGAAACTTTGTTGCCTTGAGTGGAGGCCACAGCCAGCCTAGGCAGGCAGGTTCCTCCAACACTGGTGAAACAAAGCCTCCTGTCTGCTCTAGCTCCGTGGCTGCTGGCCACCATCTTGACTGGGTTAATTTGCATATTGTCACTCTGATTGGCTGGTGGATGTGGCTTGGTTGGTGGGCATGGCTTAGGTGTAACAGAGTGAGGGTTAATTTGCATATTACTCTTTTATTAGATTAGATAGGTTTAAAGTTTATATTTCTATAATACATCATCTGTATACTGTGTTGTGTGTTCACCACCTAAAGTCAAATCTCCTCTAATTTTTAATTAATGCTTTTTAGTAGATTTTAATGTTTACCTTTGGTTCATGATAAAGTTGAAATGCTTTTGTATCTTTTTCCTCATTTGTATTCCAGATTTTATGAAGTATCTGCTCATCTCTTTTATTTTAACAGACTTATGTGATTTATATACTAAGGATGTGCAAACTTCTCTATCTTATTTATTGCAAATTCTTTTTTTTAATGTTTCATTTTTTCCCCCAATCTTGATTATGGTATCTTAGTCACTCATATTTAGTTCTATATGGTCATTTTGTCTTCTTATTTTCTGATATTGGTATACCTTTTGAAATGCATTCAGTGCAATTTAATAGATGGTTTTCTATGTTACTTAGCAAGTTAGTGGGGAGTTACCGAGGAAACATCAGAAATACCAAGTGCTGACAGCTGCTCCCCTAATTGACTATCTCCAGCGTGTTTCACAGCCTGCCAATATTTTTATTGATGGGGCTCAACTAAATAATCTATTTGCTTTCACTCCATTAACACATATATTTCCCACAACACCCCCATGATTTTGGTTACTATTATCATATCTTACCTATGGAGAAATTAGGACATCAGAAGACCTTTTACTGAGTTTGCGTAGTAGAAATTTGCTGAGCTGAGTTTGAACCCAATCTGTTTTATTTCAGAGTTCTCCCTCTTAACCCCTTCACCATTACTACTGCTTAAGTGAGTCTTGGCACTCTCTTTAATGAACTTCCCAGTAAGTCCCTTGTGTGACCCTGTGGTCAAGATGCATCCTTTTTGGAAGCTTGAACTGTTTATTTTAAATTTCACTTACTAGTATATGAACCTCATTTATGACCTTTCCTGCAGAGAATGATTGCTTTTTAAAACTGCACTAATTTCCATGTTTCCAGCTACTGTTACAGGAGCCCTCTAAGTTGGATGTCTGTCCTTCGACCATTGGGAATTGTCAAAAGGACACTTAATGCTGGCTTTCAATAGAAAGGCGTTCTTTGATACACTCAAATTATTTATGTAAAAAGTAGCTTTCCTCCTAAACTTTAACAGTATAACACATTTTATTATGCTTTTGACTAATTAATAATAATGTGAGCAAGCCTTGGGCATATTTATCATTGTTTTGCTTCTGCTTCTTTCAGACATGGCATTTGCACGGTGTAAACAAACGCACTGCACTGTCTGGTATAGAAGTGCAGCATACGCAGTCACCCACAATACGTGATAGTTGATAATGATAATGAATGACTATATTAGAGTTTTATGCATTTATTATACTATACAATCTATCATTATTTCAGACTCAGACTTTCCACTTATTAAAAAAAGTTTGCTGTAAAGAGTATGCTGTGTTACCCTGGCCGCAAACTCATCCATCTCGTGTTTGCTGTCTCTCTTGATTGCATCATGTCCTCTTGCACTAGATTTAGTCTCATGTTGTTTTGTGCAGTCCATGTTGTACAAACTCACAGCCTAGCAGCAGTCAGCTAGACCGTACGGCCTAGGTGTGCAGTAGGCCATACCATCTAAGTTTCTTTAAGAATACTCTACTATGTTCACACAAAGACAAAATCTATACACCTATACACCTAATCATACACCTCTTAGAATGTATCCCTGTCAAGTGGCAGGTGACTGTATTGCTGTTGTTGTTATAATTCTATTTTGGGGATAGATTATTTAATAAAGGTAGTCAGTCTGTTTGATGATCAAATATTTGCCATTACACAGGAAACCACTGTAAAATGTTTTTGTATTATAACTTCCCGTTAAAATTAGCTAAGTGAACATTGGTATGTGTGTGTCTGTGTATGTCTCTGTGTTTCATACGTGTCAATGAAATTAAGTTTAAGTTGGATTTCATGTATGTGTTAAATAATTTGTTTATTAGTTTCTTCCTCATTTTAAGTTTTTAATGGGTTTCACTAGTTTTGGAGGAAAAAATATATTATAAGTGAATTCAATGATTTGGAATTAAGATTTATAGAAATCACCGTGTTTCATAAAAAAAAAAAAATTCCTAAAAGTGATTGCTAATCATTCTGAGACAAAAAGATTTATCTTTTTATTATCAGGAATGGCTTGCCATGTTTCGCTCTGAATACAACACCTGGGGAATATCATCTGAGGGTGACTTTGGCTGTGGTGCTTTTTAAGACTGCTTTTAATTGCTTTTGCATGGAGCTGTATTCATGAATGTGCATTCATCAAAGAATGAAGAGCAATGTGACATTTTCAAGTTTTACTAAGTCAACTAGCATCCGTTGCCATAGCATTCAGAAATGAGAAAACCAGAAAAAGGCAGAGCTGTTTTTCATTATGTGTTGAAAGATGTCAGCGGGATTAAAGTGTCAGAGAAAATAGAAAAAGAAAAGAAAAAAAAATATGAAGAGAGAGTAAATTACCTTGCAAATGGTTATTAATGAAGATTCAAAAAAACAAAGCAGCCAACATTTTTTTTGGAGGGAGACAATATATGAAAAATATGTATTTAAGGGAGGATGTCTTTCTTATTTTTAAAAAGCATTTAAAATACCTAAACTTGCCCCTTTCTATATAAAAAGAAGAGTAATCTCTATATACCTAATTTGGAAAGACTCCTCTACTAGGGTGATTTTCTGCCTTCAGATGGATAAAAAAAAAATCTGAGAATAATTTTGTGCCCTTAAAATAGTCTTTGAGTGAAATAAATATTAATATTCAAGCATGTACTTGATAATTAGGTCTGAAACTTTGTAAATATGTATAATATTCAAAAAGAAAGATCCAGTGTTATTTAAATATGAGAGGCCTGATGCACAAAAATTTGTGCACTCGGTGGGGAGGGGGGTCCATCTGCCTGGACTATGCTCTCTTCGCAGCCTGGGACCCCTCGAGGGATGTCCACCTGCTGGCTTAGGCCTGCTTCCCAGATGATCAGCCTAAGATGACAGTCAGACATCCCTTTGGCAGCCAGGGGGGGCCCTCAGGGGATGTCCACTTGCCAGCGGGGAGTAGGCCTAAGCTGCAGTTGGAAATCCTTAGCACTGCTGAGGAGGCAGGAGAGGCTCCCACAACCACCGCTGTACTGGCAGCCATCTGGCTTGTGGCTGAGCAGAGCTCCCCCTGTGGGAGTGCCCTGACCACCAGGGGCAGCTCCTTCATTGAGCATCTGCCCCCTGATGGTCAGTGTGTGTCATAGTGACCAGTCATTCCTAATTGTTCTGCTGTTAGGGTCAATTTGCATATTACCCTTTTATTATATAGGATGACATAGGATAGAGGCCTGGTGCATGGGTGGGGACCAGCTGGTTTGCCCTGAAGGGTGTCCCAGATCAGGGTGGGGTTCCCACTGAGGTGTCTGGACAGCCTGGGTGAGTGGCTGATGGCTGTTTTCAGGCTGGTCACATCCCCTTCAGGGTGGGGGTCCTGCTGGGGTGCCTGGCCAGCCTGAGTGAGAGGCTAATGGCTGTTTTCAGGCTAGCTACAGCCCCTTCAAGGTGGGTATCCCTGCTGGGGTGCCTGGCCAGCCTGAGTGAGGGGCTGATGGCTGTTGGTAGGCTGGCCACAGCCCCTTCAAGGTGGGTATCCCTGCTGGGGTACCTGGCCAGCCTGGGTGAGGGGCTGATGGCTGTTTGTAGGTTGGCCACAGCTCCCATTGACCCAACATCCCAGCAAGGCTGGCTGGAATCAGGTTTCTGGGGTTTATTTATCTTTTATAATTGAAACATTGTTACCTTGAGCAGAGGCCTAGCTGGCCTAGGCAGGCAGTTTCCTCCATCACTGGTGCAACAGAAGCCTCCTGTTTGCTCTAGCTCTGTGGCTACTGGCAACCATCTTCTCTGGGTTAATTTTCATACAATCGCTCTGATTGGCTGGTGGGCATAGCTTGGCTGGTGGTCGTGGCTTAGGTGTAACAGAATGAGGGTCAATTTGCATATTACTCTTTTATTAGATTAGATGGTGTCTTCACAACCTGACCTCATAATTCTTTGATTTCTCAGTGCCTATGAATTTTGATAATGATACAACATTAATGGTATAGGCACACTTTTGGTGTCATCACTATTCCAATCTCTCCCTCTTCCAAAATCATTTCTGAAATTTCCTTCCCTGATCTCTACTTACTAATCTAAGGTGTCTCTTTTCTCATAAGCTGAATCTTGTCCTCAGTTTATCAATAACCCACAGACTTGACCTTCTTCCATATTTCTACTTGACTTCAGAATCTCCATGATCTTAACTTTCTATCATAACTGCCCCGGAATCCCTCAGTCTCCTTCTTAATCTCTGATCACTGCTGGAGAAAGCTAACGGAAGAGGCTACATTGCAAGTCCAACATATCAAATTCCACACAGGTCTGCATCGCTACTAAATTAACTGGCACTTCCCAATTTCAATATTTTCCCTTTCAAATGTTTTCAAGCTTCTTTAATTTTAGCCTAAACTCCATATGCACTCTGAATGTATTCTGTATTCTTGATATATATTTACAATTAATGTTAAAATGGTGTCCCTCAATTTCTCTATGTCACCTAAAAATCTATCTTCCTTATCACTTACTCTTTTTCATTTCCCATCTCTCTAAATGGACACCAGACCCTCCATCCAGCTCTTAATTTCATCTTCTTTCTATGTCAAACTGGAACTAGGAATCCATTTAATATTACTATAAGATTTTTTTCAAGAAACTTTAGCCACTTTAAATTATCCCTTTAATATTATGGTTCTGATGGAACCAGAAATTAATAACTACCGAAAGCCAAATGATTTTTTTTGGGTTTTTTTTTTTTTGTGTTTGTTTTTTTAGTAAATACTGAGCTAAAATAAACAATAAGTAAGAAAACAAACCTCTCCGCAGTGGAGATACTAATTAGAATGGTGATCCCATATCTTTTGTCTTTTATAATTAACAAATAGTAGCTCACATGAATTGTTCAAACCTTTTACTGGAATAATACATCAATTAGAACATTGTTCACACAAAAACCTCTCATGATAGAAATATGCTTCATTTTTTCCTACTATTAAAAAAAATGAAATTGAGAAAGGGGTTTCCCTAGACCAAAGGGGGAACATGTGCCCCCAAATAGATTAAAATAAACTTTCCTCTTGGAATTTAGCGTTAATCTCATTGAAGCTTATTGTCAATAATGAAGTTTTTCAAATGCAGCAAATGCGATTATGGAATAACGATGCAGCCACGTCTTTATTTGCCACATCAATATTAAGATAGGAAAACATCTGAGATGAAAATGTCAGACTCAAATGTCATGGTGACTCACAAGGCAGAGCTTTTTTAAAAAAACGGACTGACTACTGGAAACTTTTGCCAAACTGCCTGAGGCACTTCCCCATCTGTATGTGTAACATGCATCCAGCTAGTGTAAAGTCCTCTTCACAGTCCTGGGAAGTGCTATGGCAGTAATGAGGAAGATTGATAGCAGACTCCGTGTCTCTTTCTTAATCACATTAAGAACGCTGCTTTGTACTCGCTCATGTTGTGTGGAACGATATGTGCCCACCGCACTGTATTGAAAACTCTCATCCTATTACCCATCTGCTGCCAGTAAATGACCAGTTTAAATGCAAAAGGGGGTAATGGGAATGTGAAATTCAAAGATTTGCCAAGCACACCATGTTTCTAGTCCTCATGCTTCTAATCACCTTTCAGGAAATGAGAGAACCTAACACATAGCACGCTTTGAAATGTTTCTTTAGGGGATCTAAATGATAATTACATAACTTGAGTTATGTGATAATGACAGTATCTCGAAACATTACGATTGGTCATTTTAAACATATTGATTTCACATAGCATCTATTAATTGTTTTCATCATAGAGTTTATGAAGAAATTCAGTTCTAGAATTTGGAATGTATGAAAACTTCCATGTAGCTGGAAGAGTTTCTTATATCAGACTCCAACCTCAACAGAGATAAATAAAAGCCCTTAGATGTTGCGGTAATAGGAACAGCTAGTGATGAGTATATTTAATCAGGTAGGGAGATCAATTTTACCTTTTCAATTACTTCGTGAACATCAGCATATTTTAAAGAGGGAGTTGCATTAACACAATTAACCATTTATTTTCCCTTTTAATTACTTTCATGGATTAATTTGTAAATATTCTTATCAGTTTTTCTCTGGTGTCATAAGGTAAGGGCAATACCAAACTTATTTTTCTGAATAAAAAAACTATTCGGATAATAGGTTTTTTTTTCAATGCTCTTGGAAATAATAAGCAATAATAAAATAATTCTACAACAAATATACAATCAGCGATACCAATCCATTGTTTATCAGGAATATTTCACAAAGACTAGACCTATCTCCACATGGAAGGAAAAGTATTAAGTTTACTAGAATAGTTGCCATCTTCCCCCAAAGTGGGAGGACCATTTGTAACTGGTAAATAGCATTGCACAACTGTCACGTGGAAAGGATCAGTAGGCAAAGTATGGGGCAAATCTTGGCCACACCCCTTTTGAGGTATGTGATCTTGGGCAAGTTATTTCCTCTGTAAAATGATGCTAAAAGTTGTGCCTGACTCTTAGGACTGTTGTAAATATTAAATACATAAGTCAGAAAGACTTCACTTCTGTACATGTACTATCCTGTTTAAAATTTTATGAATAAAACTGTACAAGTCTCTAGGTGAGTCATGATGGAACCCTAAAAATACAACTTTGGTAGAATGATGGAATATCCTTGGAAGAGATCCACAGCTCTGGAGAAGCATAACCTAAGAGAAAGCGCCTATGTCAAGAAGGAGAACCAAGCCCTTCTTAATGTGTGCCAATGCATCACTGACTACCTTGCTGGTGAGCATTCCCATGTATGGCCAACTTCCTCCTTTGAGACTACAACCAGGCTTCACTCTTTCTCCTAACAGGGATGGGTGTATTCTCAATGAAATGCAACCCGATTTAAACTTGGATGGAAGGAAATCATATCAGAAAACACAATATATGTATGTTAATAAAAGATCAATCAGTTTTATATGTAAGAAATCAAACTATTTTAGATAAGGTACTTCACTCTTTTTTTCTTTTAGAATAGTACCAAAGAGTTAACACTATTGTTCTCTAAGAATTTAGAAACAGGGCCATTATATCTCCAATGAGTACTTCCAAATAGTTGTCTGAAAGTCAATAAAATTTAAGTACAGACTTCAAAGAGGCAGTAATTGCTAACCAATACTTTGATGTAGAATCTCAACTATTATAGCAGTAAATAATCTTCCTTCCTATGATAGCAATTTAGTGCATGACCCTCTTAGTGATATTTTCATAGTTAAGAGTGAATGCAATAGTCTTTGTACCTAAAAACACTTTTGATAGGTACATTGAACTACATACGTATTTACTTTCATTATAAGCTTGGCCCCACAAATTAGGTCATAAAAAATAACAGAGTTGAATTTAGGGTGCTTGGCAAACTAATATTATTGTTGAGGAATAATAGGAGTTTGACAATGAAGAGAAGACACTAAAGATAAAGCAACATTTGGAGAGATCATAGTATATATATATATATATATATATATATATATATATATATATATATATTCATGGTATTCATGGTATCAGGGTAAAAAAAACAATGGTTTTAACAGACGGCAAAAACAAAAAATAAAAAAGAGTAATATTATTATGATCATATTACTAATACTGTACTATGACCAATTTAATACTCAAACTTCACTGTGACAAATGACAGTATACATAGGATAAGACATAGATTGAGAAAGTTTATTATAGCACAACTGTATTTTAAAAGTTATTTAAAATCTTTTAAAGAATAGATTAGGCAATACACAGAAGACAAAGATATGAATGATAGGTCAACAATTGAAAATACTTTTAAAGATGGTAAGCATTTTGGAAAACTCTTAAGTGACATGTCTATAACTACTTTTGCAAGGAAGTATGTAATATTTATTCTAACTAAAATGTATACCTTTTAATCTAGGGATTCTAATTCAATTGCCATATTGTTTGCAAAAGTTACATCATAAGATAAGTAAGTGATACTTCACTAGTACAAATGGATTACTCTATATTGTACTAAAATATACAATTTATGAAGCCATATTAATAATGAGGCTATAAAGCTTAATAGGAAGAAAATAATATTAAATATTAAAATAAATTTAAATAATTTCCTGGAAGTAAATTTTCAGATGATTTTAACATAACCTATTTGGGGGAGGTTCTTTGAAAACTTTGATTAAGTTCTTATCTTGTAGCATGTATGGATCCATGCTAGACATTAATTACAAATAAAGTTGTTAAATTTGGAGTGGCCACCTGCAGAAGAGAAATAGATGTAGTTTTAAATATATAGAAGAAAACAAAACAAAAACATTAATCTAGAGCAATCCACAACAGGTTAAAGAAGGAAATTTTTTAAAAAGAAAGAAATTATAAGCGAAAGAGCAAACAAATGAATAAAATGCAATAACAATTGTTATGTGACTATAATTTTGAATATCTTAAATTGCTTACTAAAAAGAACAATGAAATAAGAAACTTCTATTCAATGAAGCAATGAAGTTGCAAACATCTATTAATTAAGTATAAAAAGAACTGTTGATATCTGACATATGTTGGTAGAGACTGCAGGACTGGCACAATTATAGTTTAGTAGAAAGACAAATGGGCCTTTTGTCCTGGCTCTGACACTTATTTACTTAACACATACAATTCAAGAAATACACTTTAACCCACATGAATCTCAACTGTGGGGTGATAAGAGCAACCTCCCTTAGTGTTTAGGATAAATTTCAGATTTTACATCATGACAAATGAGGCCTTTATGCTTTTCATGTGGCCTCTATTGGGTCATATCCACCACTTTCTGTCCCAGTGACATCTGTGTTTTACCCAGAAAAACTGTGTAGTGAGCCTTACATCCTCTCCACTGTTGATTTCAGGACTCCTATGTCCACCCAACTTCTTTAAGGGAAACTACAACACCTGCTGAAGAAAGAGACTAGGGCAGCTCATGAAGAGTGTGACCATTCCTTTTTCCAAAGAGAAGTACATCGATCAGCAAATCTGGTCATGTCTTAAACAGGCAACTATGCCTAAGAAGGGAAATGGCAACATGCTGTCAATCATATAATATTTCTCCAGAATTTGAATGAAAAATCCTATCTAATACAAGACTAAATATGCCAATCAACCAAACAGCAAGACTGGTCACTATGACACACACTGACCACCAGGGGGCAGATGGTCAATGCAGGAGCTGCCCCTTGTGGTCAGTGAGCTCCCACAGGGGGAGCACCACTCAGCTAGAAGTGGAGCTCACCGCTGGCAAGCTCAGTGGGTGGTGGCAAGCAGTAAGGAGTGAGGGGTCCCAGACTGAAAGAGCCATGGACTGTGAAAGGGATGTCTGACTGACTGCCGGCATAGCCAACAGGCAGACATCCCTGAAGGGTCCCAGACTGCAAGAGAGTGCAGGCCAGGCAGAGGGGAATCCCCGCTACAGTGCATAAATCTCATGCACCAGGCCTCTAGTGTTAAGAGAGGCACATATTAGCAGAAGTAGATAGTTAGAAACAGAGGTAAAGAGGAGAGGATGATCATATTAAGAAAACTAGAAAGAGTTCATTTCCTTTCACTTAATCAAAACTAAAAAAATGAGAGTTAATTGTACTCTCTCATACACTATTGGAAACAGATGTTTTAGGACTCGCATTTGAAAAGAAAAGTGTAGATAATATAAAAATATAATGAATAAGTTGACAGGCTAAATTGTTCTTTTTCTTTTGAATTACATTTTTAAGAAGAAAGTATGTGATTTTTAAGGAGAAAGTATGTTTTAATTAGAAATTTTCTCAAGCTAGAGAAATTACTTAGAAATCCTATTTACCTAAAAATTAGGAGAACCTTTCCACATTGACCAGTATGATTTTCTTGTATGTTGTTTTGAAGGTTTTAATAATGTGTTGATTTTATAAACTGAGGTTTAACTGCGCTAACTTAACTTTTTCCTTGATTTTTGCCTCAAACTGGATTCTCCCATTTCCTGATAGAATAATGGAAATTTGGCTCTTCATACATATGACTTTTAAGTGAGAATTTTATTGCAGGGGCAGGGAGAGAAAGCAAGAATTTATGAAAATAATGGATTACAAGAAATACAAACTAGTATTAAAAAGAAAAGAAAATCATTCTTTACTTAAGAGTAGGAGCATGTCTTTTGTGCCTAAAGGGAAATTAGACCTTAACATCAATCTAGTTTTTCCTTGGAATTATCAGCTTTAAAAAACCAAGGGATACCCAAAAACACAATATAGAGGTTAACTCAGCTAATATTTTATGATATGTTTTACTTTGTTCAATATGCCAGAGCTTCTCTAAGTCAATGGTGGTGGTGCAGCAGCTGCAGTGGTGGTGGTGGGAATATTGGTCTGATAGTTCAGAGCAGATTCCATTCCCATGGATATGAAAATAGAAAGCAAAGGAGGCAGGAAGCAGCAGTGAATGCAACAGTTAAAACACAGCTTGTCATGAAAAGGAGACCGGGAGGGGGTGAGGGAGAGAAAAAAACTAGAGAAGACAGGTCATGAAGCCATGAGCCAGGAAGTGAATTCTTTAAAATGATGCTTTCCAGAAGCAAATTCTTAGAAATGTAGGTCTTTCCTTCCCCTGCCCCCTTATGCTATTACGGTTGGAATGAGGAATACTTGGGCACCGGATGAGAAGAGGTCAGAAGTCACTCAATTGTAGTTTTATGCAGGACATAATGACTCTGCTTCAGTTTTAACATTAACCGCCATAAGCCAATGAAAGACAATTCTCCTTCTTATGAACTACCAGGTCCAACATTTCCAGAGTTATAGCGTGTGGGAAATTAATCTCATCTTAATGCCTTGGTTTCTATATTTTAACTCTGCTTTTAGTTTAGGGTTGCTGGGAGGAGGTGAGAGGGGGCTGTGGAGTAAGGACATGGGGAGTTGTTAGGCATAGCTGCTGCTTGAGTCTAAGCTAAAGGAATCAAAGTGACTTAATAATTTCCATTATCTGAAGAAGTTGGTCTGTTTTTTATCTCAGTGTCTAAGGAAAAATAATTTTGGGCCAATAGGCATAAAATCTTTCCATTTTTAACACCTAACATATGCTAATCTAGAGTTCAGGTTAGCTTCAAGACCTCAGGGGCAAGATTGCAAAGTGCATGTTTACTAGTATAGCATTGTACATATACACAAACATATATTGCATTCTTTTCAGTAATGAAAATCATGGGTTAGGCATATAGCTGACAGATAAACTTTAGTGTTAAGAAGCGATTAATGAAATATATGTTTTATTTCCAGCAGTATGTATGTATGTATGTATGTATGTATGTATGTATGTATGTATTTGCAATTGCCATAAGCCAACAATTCACCAGCATGCAAGCCTAGGAAGCTACCGCCATTAACTGAGCGGCTTGAGTTAGGATATTAGAAATATTTAAAACTATGAAATATTTTAGAAAAAAAGTGGGGACAGGAGGAAGGAAAATACCCCTTTTATATTAGCCTCAATGTTGCCTCACTGTGTGAACTGCAGTTGAAAGTGAAAATGTGTGCTTGCACAAGTTGCACAACCTCTTAATGCAAGTTTTATCATAGCAAATTCCCGCCTCTTTGAAATGCCCTTAGTGTGACTGATTTTACCCATTAGATAAAATATGTTACAATTTCAGGCACTTGACATACAACTACGTCAAATGTACAGTGTATAAATTAAATACTTGTCTGTTAGTGCAAGAGGAAAAACACCTGCTCAAGGGATTATTAACATCCTTTTAAAAGAAAAATGTTTGTTCTTTGCTTTGGATTTATACTATCTTTAAAATATCTTATAGAAATATACAATCAAAGGGAATAAATGCTAGACAAATAAAATTATTCATATACCCGGAGGACATTTTGCTCTTTGCATTGTGTGGGTGGAAAAGAACCAGGTACTAAACCTGACACACTCTGGGGAAGCCAGCAGGGGGGACCTACAAACTAAGATTCTGAGAGTAACCATATAGGATGTTCTGAACATAAAACTTCCTAACTAAAATCAATTCCTGCTGGGTAGTCTTATCTTAGGCCTGTAACTTCCGTGGCAAAGGTCAGTCTTAGCCTTAACTGAGCTTGGGTATTGTCTTTTTGCATCTCAGATAACATACCTTTGAAATGTCAGAGTCATCCCCTTTTCCAGATCCCTTAGCATATACTCACTGCCCCAGAGCAGGAGACCACAGAACCCCTCACTGTTATCTTGTTCCTGACATAATCTCTCCATGTGCTGTAAATGTTAATTGGTCGCTATCCTGTCCCCACCAGTGTTAAAGAAGTATGTGTCTCTCTCTTTTACTCTTCATCCAATCTCGGAATTTTTTTTTGCCTTGGTTTCTCCCACCTCTTAATCGGTCACCGATGGATATCATGTAACCCTCCTAACACCTCCTCCTTTGATTCTTCTTTATAAAATAAGCTGTAAAACTGCCATTCTCTGTAGCATTTTCTCTATCCATAGAAATGTTGCTTCTGGCAATTATCAGTTTGGCTTAAATAAACACATTAAAATTCTCTACAGGTTAGACATTTCTTTCATTGGCAATGGTTAGATTCTATATTTTAGCATAAGTTGTTATTCATTGGTGGTATCTTTAAAGCAAAGTCTCCACCCTAAACACAAAATTACTCAGAATTTTAGGAGCAATTTTTAGTAATTCAACACTCAGAGCTATTATGTTTAATAAAATGCATCCCTCCTGGGCTTTAGTTCAGACTGCCAGAGAGATTCCAGAAATGAGAATATTCAAATAAAATAAATATAAGATCCAGTAAAAGTATTATTTTGCAAAATATAACTTTACTAAGTTTCTTTCAAATATTGACCATTAATTTATCATTTCAAATTAAATTTCATTAAAAGAACAACATATGATCTTCAATTTTTTCAACTATAGGATTATACAGAAACTAGAGGCCCAGTGCACAAAATTTGTGCAAGGTGGGGGGTGTCCCTCAGTCCAGCCTGTACCCTCTCCAACCTGGCACATCCCTCTCACAATCTAGGACTGCTAGCTCCCAAATGCTTGCCTGACTACCTGCCTGATTGCCCCTAACTGCTTCTACCTGCCAGCCTGATCACCCCCTTACCACTCCCCTGCCAGCCTGATCAACACCTAACTACTCCCCTACTGGCCTAATTGCCCCTAACTGTCCTCCCCTGCTGGCCTGATCACCCACAACTGCCCTCTCCTGCAGCCATCTTTGACCACATTGGGGAGGCTATCTTGTGTGTTGGAGTGATGGTCAATTTGCATATTACCTCTTTGTTATATAGGATACTTTCTATTCTATATTTACTAACAGCATGCTCTTTCAGGACCACATGTATGGGAGGAAAAACACCTTTTTTCTTCTATCCTTCTAGGTTCTTGGCTGGATTTTTGTAACAAAAGACAGATTAACAAAAGAAAAGCATATTTTTAAATATAAGTTTTACATGACAAAGGAACCTTCATAAAGGAATGAAGACTTAAGAAATGATCAAACCTGAACAATTTTATGCCAGGTTTGATGACAAGTGCAAAGTTGGGGGGAAATGTGACATCTACACTAATAAAAGCATAATATTGAAATTGACCATTTCTTTGGGACGCCTAAGCCACGCCCACCAGCCAATCAGAGTGGCTGTATGCAAATTAACTCAGCCAAGATGGAGGCCAGCAGCCCCAGAGGCAAGTGCAGTGCAGGCATCAGGGTGATCAGGGTGTGTGGGTGGGACGGGTGCAATCAGCTGGTGGCAGTAGTATGTGTGGGTGGCTGGGGCACAATCAGCTGGGTGGCGGGTGGCTGTGTGGGTGGGCAGAGGCGTGATCAGCCAGTAGCAGGTGGTATGTGGGGGGTGGGTGGGGCGTGATGTGCGGGTGACAGGCCGCAGGTTGGGCAGGTACAGGCCAGGTTGAGGGACCCCCTACTCTCCCCACAGTGTACAATATATTGTGCACCGGGCTCCTAGTCCTATATAATAAAGAGTTAATATGCAAATTGACCATTACTCCAACACACAAGAAGGTTGCCTCCATGTGGTCAAAGATGGCTTCCCCCATGTGAACTCAGATGGCCACGACAAGATGGCCAGCAGGGGAGGGCAGTTGGGAGGGACAAGGCCTGCAAGGGAGGGCAGTTGGGCATGATCAGGCCTACAGAGGAGGGCAGTTTGGAGTGATTGGGCCAGCAGAAGAGGCAGTTGGTGGCGACCAGGCCTGCAGGGGAGGACAGATGTGGGGGGATCCAGGTCTGCAGGGGAAGGCAGTTGAGGGGGCAAGCTGGTGAGGGAGGGCAGTTAGGGGTGACCAGGCCGGGAGGGGAGGGCAGTTAGGGGCAATAGGGCTGGCAGGGAAGCAGTTAGGTGTCAATCAGGCTGGCAGGGGCGTGGTTAGAGGGTGATCAGGCTGGCAGGCAGAAGCAGTTAGGGATAATCAGGCAGGCAGGCAGGTGAGCGGTTGGAAGCCAGCAGTCCAGGATTGTGAGAGGGATCCCATATTGGAGAGGGTATAGGCTGGGCTGAGGGACACACACCCTCCCTCCCCCACCCCGTGCACAAATTTTGTGCACCAGGCCTCTAGTAAGACTATAAAGGTAGGAGCTAAGTGTAATAACCAGGGGTCACTTAGCAAGGCTGGTGCGTTCAGAATCCTCCCATTGTCCCTCAGTCTTTGGAGGAAAGGATGCTCCTTTCCATTGGGTGTAGAAGGGAACCTCACATATAAGGGTCCTATGATCTACTCCAGGATAGAAGTTCAGGGAAGTCCTTCCAGTACCTGGCTGTTCTCAGTTTCCTTCAGCTTAAAATATTTAATATGCCACCATGACATATCTGGGGGTAGTGTGTCCTGAACCCCATCAATGTCCCAGTGGAAACTGCTGGTGTGTGAATTTCAGAAAATAAAAGTTAATTAGACAACTAGTGACATTGACGTCATTAAAATATCTGAGTATTTGTCACAGAAAGTGATACCTCAGTGAGTTCATCAGAGCACAAAACAGAGATAGCGTTACCTTAATTGGATCCAAGTAACTGTGAAGGACAAATTTCAGTGGACGTCGTTTATGAAAAATCTGGATGTTGTAAGAATGATTAGACTTGGGCACTGAACCAAATAGTCTAAAAGTTGTGAAAATTGGAAACAGGAATTATGTTATTAGAATATGTTAGTGAGCATAACGTAATGCCCATGTGAGTGTAAGTGTTTCCCCAGTATTCTCTGGGGTGTCTGCCTCACCTGCATATCCCTACAGTTGTTATAAAAATAGTCTGTCAATGGTTAAAGCAGACTGAGAAATAGCAACCCTGACTCCTCAGGCTCACTTTGCAATTACCTTTGTGCACCAGGGAATGACGCTTGCTTTTAACTCGGTGGCTGTACAACAAACATATTCCTCATGGAAAACACGTGTTGGAGGTCATATTTCCTCATCTCAGCATGTGTCAGTCCTCTTGGAAAAACAGAAGAAAATGAAAGCAATTATTTCACCCCAGTTAATTTGTGAGTATCTTCAATAAGGCTTGAATTTCAAATTATACTTGTGTGAAGAATAAATAGACCCACACGTGGAAGGGTTGAGTTGGAACGAAGAGAAAAAGAGAGAGAGAGGAAGCACAATGGTTCCATTTTTGGTGTTAGGTAAGTGAACACAACATAATGCACAGTTTGAGCAAATAAGTTGCTTTTTGGAACCGGACTCATTGATGGGCAGGTTGCAAAACAATATACTGATTGAGAGGTTTATACTTAACTAGACCTGAAGCAAAGCACCGCCCAGTAAGGGAGACATTTCTGAGCCATCTACTGCAGGTACCCTCCCAGGTGGAATTGCCTTTCTTTTCTAAGCAACTGTTCTTCTATTTTCATTTCAATGTTGTTTCACTTACTGAGTGGCCATCCCATGACAAACACCATACTAAGCCTTGCTTTATAAAGAATGGTAAAATAGAAATCTTGGTCTAAAGGAATTTATACTGTACTTGGGAAAATAAGCACATATCCTATATAATAAAAGCATAGTATGCAAATTGACCATCCCTTCGGGACTCCTAAGCCATGCCCACCAGCCAATCAGAGTGACTGTATGCAAATTAGCCCAGCCAACATGAAGGCCGGCACTCACGGAGCTGAGTAAATGGAAACAGGCAGTTTCCATTGCAGCAGGAGTAAAAGTATTTGCAAGCCGCCTGGGCGTCTCCTCACTCCAGGCAACAACATATTTGCAATATTGTTTCAATTATAGAAGTCTCAGGAGCTGAAGCAAACAGCAGGCTGGGCCTGACTTCTAAGGGCAACAGTGTCTCAATTATAGAAGTCACAAGGTGAAGCAGAGAGGAGGTTTCCTTACCTGCCTAGGCCTCCACTAATAGGGACAGTGTATCAATTATAGAAGGTAAACAAACCTCAGAAACCTGCTTCTAGCCAGCCTTCCTGGGACATTGGATTAATGGGAACTGTGAGCAGCCTGAAAGTCTGAAAATACCCCTCAACCCATCACCCATGCTGGCCACACCCCAATGGGGTGAGGGACACCACTGGGGGGCTTGGACATCCTGCAAACAGCTATCAGTCCCTCACCCAGGCTAGCCAGGTATCCCAGTAGGGACCCAAAGCATGAAGGGACTGTAGGCAGCCTGAAAGTCTGAAAACGGCCCTCAGACCCGCACCCAGGCTGGCCACACCCCAATGGGGTGAGGGATCCCATTTGGGGGCTTGGCCAGCCTGCAAACAGCCATCAACCCCTCACCCAGGCTGACCAGGCACACCAGCAGGTGGACATCCCCAGAGGGTTCTCAGACTCTGCGAGAGGGCACAGGTCGGGCTGAGGGACCTCCCGAGTACACAAATTTTTATGCATCAGGCCCCTAGTGAAGAAATAATATGAATAATCATTGAGCCCCTGTTATATTTCAGTCACATATTTACACAAATTGTATAACTTGTGCATTGTAAAGATCCTTTGAGGTAAATTCTATGAAGACACAATGAGGCCCATAGTCCTACTTCTAATGAATGCCAGGCCTAGGATTTGAATCAGAGAAATTGCTCTCCATGCCAGAGTTCTTGGTTGTGCACAAAACCCCTGGCCTCTGATCTTCTCTCCATCTAACTTCTTTTGCTGCATTTCTCACTCAGTCCTTCCTCAATGAGGGATGAAATCAAAAATGGCAGAAGGGTGTTTGTGACGACCTCTCCAGTAAGCTCAGAGGAATAAGTGAAGCAGATATTCACATGAGCCCAAAAGGGTCAGAGATAGAGTCCCTGTGGGTCAAGATAAAGTTCAAAAGGCACTTCCCTCAAATAAACTGTATAAAGATATTGCCTCAGCACAGGCAGAGCCCTTCTTCATGTTTAAGACTTAGCTTGCATGGCCTTTCCTTGAAATACAATTAAAGAAAGTCAGGTGAGTCCTAGCCAGTTTGGGTCAGTGGATAGAGCATTGGCCCCTGGACTGAAAGGTCCCCAGCTCATTCCCTCATTCCGGTCAAGGTCACATGCCTCAGTTGCAGGCTCAATCTGATTCCCTGCCCTGGTTGGGCTTCTGTTGAAGGCAACCAACTGATGTGTCTCTCTCACATTGATGTGTTTCTCTCTCTCTGCCCCTTTCCTTCCACTCTCTCTAAAAATCAATGGGGAAAATATTCTCAGGTGGGAATTAACAACAACAACAACAACAACAACAAAACGATAGGTGAAATTAAAGAGAGTCAAAGGCTCAAGTTCTTAATGTTATTTGTTTATTGCACTTTTACTTAGCATATTATGTATGAATGTACTGACTAAATGAATATTCAGTAAGCAAAAAGGAAGAAAACAAGAACTACAAATTTAATTTCTGTAATGTGCTGATAGCATTAAACCTTCCAAATGATAGCGACATCTGATTTTTGTTAACATAAAGTAAGATTTTTATCATCTATTGGCCCTACCTGATATTAGGCTTATTGTACTGGAATTATTTGTATTTGAAGTCACAAGATATCTGTTTAATTCTGGCTCTTTTTATAATAAATGTGTGATTTGAAACAAGATATTTTAAGCACTACAATCTCAGTTTCAGTGGTTGAAAAGTGGGGATGAAATATAAATCTTACAAACTAACACAAATATTAAATGAGGGAAAGTGAGTAAAAATGCCTCGCTTAATAACCTTGGACCTAGACTTTAGTAAATGTCATATGACACTGGTAGTTGTTTGCCCAGTCAGAAGGCCTTGGGATTCAGTCCTTCTGCCATCTTTATTACTGCTCATTTATTGAGGTTACATCATGACTACTTAGATAGTTTATGTCGAGTGAGCTCAATGAAATCCAGCACAAGGAGGGAGAGGGGAAGGAAGATGTAGGAGCTGGCACTGTGCTGCCATGAGTAATGTGGTGAGTGCTGACAAACAGCAGGACCACAGAAGAGTCCACAACAGACAGGGAGAGTGGACAGGTTGGGCAAAATGTAGGTGGTAACTCCAAGCATAAAGAGCAGACATGCAAAGGGAAAAACCATCTAAGGATGGAGTCTGTGCTCTGAAATCAGTACCATGATCCTAATCAATCATAGTTCCCATCAGTTCATAAATGTAGTTCAGGTCCTCTGCTCTGCTTGACAATGTGCTGTGAACTGAATGTTTGCCTGGAGCATTGCTCCAGCAACAGGGCAGGAGCAGGGAGCCACCCAGCCCCAGACGACTCCCCCCAAATTCCTGTTGAAGCTCTAACCCACAATGTGATAGGTAACCCTCATTTTTTAAAGGAACAAAGTTGTAGATATTAGACTAGCTTTAAGTTAAGATCAGGCCATTCTGTCTTTATATGCTGTCAAATAGAAAGTCTGTACATTTTGAGATTTATTTTGGAAGGAAGGTATTTTAGTAATGATCAGGGTGCCAGATGCTCTCATTACTAAATCAAGGTTTCTCTCTCTCTCTCTCTCTCTCTCTCTCTCTCTCTCTCTCTCTCTCTCTCTCTCTCTCTCTCTCCTTTAATGCTTTGGTTAAAACCATAGCAGCAGGATATGTAAAATTAAATTATAATATCATGAACTTCTACATTTAAAATGCTGAAATGTTACTTAAAATGATTTTCATACTTCTACCTTTTACATATCATTCAATATCTTATTATACTAATACAGATAACAAGTATATTTTTTGTATTCTATATGTGGCAGAACATGTCTTACAGGCATTAATTATCACCATCACCACAATGATTTGAGGTAGATATTATCTATACTAATAAAGAGCTAATATGCTAGTGGTTGATAGCCATAATGGTAATGACCAGGTCATTAGCATATTAGCTGGGGTGTTGCTCCAGAGATAGGGTGGAAGCAGGGACGGGCATGGAGGAGGTGGGACCATCCTGTGCTGTGGAGGGCAAGGGTGAGAGCCCATAGCGCCCCCCTCACCATTCCTTCGCCACCCACTGCTCACACACTGAGTGCCCAGCGGCCCACCTGCCAGGGGAAGGAGCACAGCACAGCAGGCGGGAGGTTTCCATACTCTCCTCTGGCGCCATAATGGGGTGGAGCCACAGCATTGCTCCAGAGACAGGGCAGAAGCAGGGAGGCACCCATCCCCAGGCGACTGGAGGGACTGAGGGCGGGGGCTTGAAGCGGCCAGAGAAGGCCAAAGGGTCTGGGCGCTGGGCCAGGCGCCTGGGGCTCTGTGTGGACAGGCTCCAGGTGGGTGGGCGGCGCTGCGTCATTTCGAATCGCCTGCTGGGCTCCTAGTTCTCCTATAATAGAGGCTGAGAGTAATTAAGTATCTTGACCAAGCTATTGAGGCAACTAAACCTTGGGGCTGGAATACTAAACAATGCTGCCAACTCCAGGAACTAGGCCCTTGCATGTAAAAGTAACTTCCAATGGTTTTGTTTGGCTCTGTTAATTTCAAATGGTCTCCTTTTCATGCTCTGGGTACATCTTCAGTGGAGAATGTACATCTTCAGTACATCTTCAGCGAATTCTTGGAATGCATGGTGGCAACAGAAGAAAAAAGTTAGGACAAGAAATAGGCTAGGTGCAAACAGGAATACTATCATCTTACCATTTACAGAATATACCAAGTGTTTTGGTTATAAGAGTGATGTTTTCTTTCTAAGTTTGTCATTTAATTTATCTGTTTTGAGGAGCAATATTTAGGTTAATGTAGGTTGCTACTTTCATTTTCTTAATATCAGTTACTTTCCTCTCTACAGAATATTAATTTTAACTTCTCTTTTGTTCATAGATTTCCTTTTATCTTAAAGTAAGTTCAGTTTTAGGTCCTGGCACCTCGCATATATCAGTTCTTAATTTTTTAAAAAGGGATGAGAAAAAAGAAGACTACCGAGTATAAAATATACTTTGGGGGAATGTGTGTATTGAAACAGAAAGAAAATAAAGCTATTATTTCTATCTATTTCTATCTATTTCTGAAAGTAACTAGAATTGGTAACTATAATCCAGACTTCAGGAGAAGACATATCATATATTTCCCAATAACTCCAGTGTCTTAGGTTGCTACTCTCATAGGTAGGAATTTGTGTGTGTGTGTGTGGTGGGGGGGGCAGGCGGGATTTGACAGCAAATAGTACTATGGAAACAGTATCACAAGAAAGAATGGCGACATGGGCTGAGAAGGTGGCGTTGCAACCAAAGACTGAAATAAGAGATTGAAGAACATTCTAGAAAGACAGAACAGCTGATACAAGAGTAGGAATGTGATTAGTATGTTTGCAGAACAGAAAGGAAGCCAGTATGGCTGAGACAAATTTAAAGGGACATGGGTGACCAGATTTTTTACAGGTTGTTATGCATAGAAGGACACGATATAACATCAGATTATAAGGGTTACCCTGGCTGCTCTTTGAGAATAGAGTAGAAGGACAAGAATGGAAAATAATGAGGTTATTGCAATAATTCAATAGAGAATCACTGGTGGCTTTGACCAAAATGGGAGCAATGGAGTCAGTGAGAAGTGGTTGGATTCTGGATGTATTTTGAAGGTAAAATCCACACAACTGCTGATGCACTGGATATGCGGTGTGAGAGATAGAGAAGTCAATAATGATTCCCATAACTGGCCTGAGGGACTAGAAGGAGAGAGTTGCCATTCATTGCAATTGGGACGCCCCTGAGAGAAGCAGGGTTAGTGGGTGCAGATTGGGAATTTTGTTTTGGACACAGTATGTTTGGGATGCCTATCAGACAAACACAAGGACATGCTGAGTTGGCAGCTAGAAATATGCAGGTAGAGTTTAAGAGATGTGAATGTGGGTGTTATCATCATATGGATGGTACTTAGATCCAGGAGATTTAGATAAGATCGTGGGAGTCAGTGCAGATAGAGATGAAAAGAAATCCCAAGATGGGCCTCTGGCGCACTTCCACTTTAAGAGAGAGGCGGTGAGGAAAATCCGCAGTCTAGACTGGGAAGCAGCTGCCCGTGTGCAGGAGGGAAACCAGGAGAATGTAGTTTGCTGGACTTCAGTAGAAATCAGGATGTCAGGCTGTATTCTTCTGAATAATTATATCTGAAGTAAATACTGATACCATATATCATCTTATAATTTGTGGATATTCAAATATGCCTTGTTGTCTGTGAAATAATATTTTCCGCACAACCTTATCTTACCAAACATGATCAGGTCAGAATTAAATAAGAAATACTGGGAAGCGGCATTTCTTGCTGAACTACTTATTGAAGAAATAAATGAAATTATCAGGCTATTTTTCTGGCCAAGAGCTGTACTTCTGTCTCTTTTGACTTATGAAACATGATAAATATGGCAGTACGTTGTATTATGTAGAAAATAAATGGAGGGAAAATCCAATGTTTCACCATAATTAGCATACTTTTTTGAAAGCACTAAAATATATTAGCATTATGTATTCAGGCTGCTCCAACTCTTAAATCTAAAAAAATCTTTATATACAAATCTACATAGTATGGGTGTTCACATGCTTTAAGAAAAAAGCGTGCATTATATCAGGACAGGGTTTGCCATAGACTCCTGAAGAAGTAGGGTCCTCACCCTAGCGAGTTTCTCAGTGGTTAGAGCATCTACCCACAGACTGAAGGATTGTTGGTTGAATTCCAGGTTGTGTGTTCCCTGGCCCCAGTGGGGGTGTGCAGGAGACAGAGATGTGTCTCTCTCACGTTGATCTCTCTCTCTCTCTCTCTCTCTCTCTCTCTCTCTCTCTCTCTCTCTCTCTCCCTTCCTTCCATTTTCTGAAAAGAAAAAACCAGGCTCCTCAAATGTCCTCAAAATAGAGTGGTTTCTTAGGAGAAGCATGGCTCTACAAAATACTACAACTTGCCACTGTGCAGACATGTGAGAATATATATATATAAACGCGGTCTATTTGGTTTTGCTAACGGTATCGTTATGATAAAGTTACACCGTGTAAGCCCTGCCCATGAGGAGTAACAGTGATAACTTGCAGATTGCTAACAGCGAGAAACAACTGGAGCGGACCTTTTCCGTCTTCAGCACCATATTTGGGGAATAAGCAGAGGCTGCTCTCCCCAGAGGAAACAGCCTGCTTGCTTATCTGGGAGAGGTCTCAGATTCCAAGGACATCCGCTCCCCACGCTCCCTATGTGTCCCCTGGACCCTCGCACTTCTCAGCCCCGCTTGCCTACTTCCTCTTTAACAGAGGACATAAATCAGCTGTCTGCCGCCTCTTGATTTTCTTTCTTCCCTCGCTCTTCCAGTCTTCGCTCTCCCTGTCTGTCTTTGTAAGCTGGCCTCCCCCGCACCATATGGCAGCTGGGAGGGGAGAGCGGTGATCTGGCCTGAACAAAGGGACTGTGGTGTCAGAGCCGCCCTGAATGCATGAGGAGGCACAGTCCTGTGCAGAAGGGCCCGCAGCCCATCATCGAGGACGGGGCAGGCTCACAGCGCTGACTCTGTGTAGGCAGAGCAGAGAGGGCCCCCGGGCCTCAGATGGAAACTCTTTCTCTGTGTGTCCTTCTCTCTCATCTTCTTCCCTCCATTTTTTCTTTTCTTTCCTTTTTATTTATCCAGTCCTGTGCCCAAATCATATTAGCTGATTAATGATAAAGTCAGAGCATGTATCTGAACAAGAAATTAAAGCAAGCTATCTTATTTATGTACTTCTGAACATCTCCAAAGGGCATAGAAAGAGTGACACCAGTGTTTGAATGTGGTGGAGTGGGAGGGGGTGCAGATACATTTCACCACCACATCCCTTTTTCCTGTCTCCTAAAGAATAATTCTGCTAACTTACAGAAATTAGGTAATTCATGAAAGAAAAAACAACTGGATGCTATAAGAGGATCCAGGCATTGACAAGAGAATTCTCTCTGATTATACCAAGTTAACTGCAGTTTCTGCCTTTTATGACTTACTAGAGGCCCAGTGCATGAAAATTCAGTGCACTCAGGGGCATCCCTCAGGCCAGCCTGGGCCCTCTCACAGTCCAGGAGCTCTCAGGGGATGTTCAACGGATGGCCTAGGCCCACTCCCCATGATCTGGCAGGCCAATCAGGGGGCGGCTGGTCAGCGAGCAGCTAGCTCTGTCCCCACCCCACCTGCAGGAAGCAACCTGGTGGACTGGTTAGGGGACAGCACTGGCCAGCAAGCAGCTGGTCCTACCTGCCCCCACATCGCCCCTCCACCACTGCTGGTCGCTGTTGCTCACCAGCCTTGCCCCCTGGCTACTGGTCATTCCGCCTTTCGGTTGATTTGTATGGTATGCTTTTATTATATAGGATTCTATAGGATTATGCCATATACCATTTGAGAAAAGAGGCCCATTCACAATGTTCCTCTCCTTCCCTATTTTTGGTTCTTCTTAAAGTTGTACCTCTCTCCTATATCTGCATGATTTGTTTCCGTGGAGAAGTTCTGCATAGCAGACACAACATTTTCATTAGTGAAGTTAACATCATGCTAGAACGATAATAAATTTAAGCTGTAAATCCACCAGCTTTCAGGAGACCCATTTATTCTGTTACATAGGAAATAAAAATCTACTAGAGGGGAAGAGTTGAATATGACCATATACATTTATGACGGAACATTGTATACTTTATTACTGTAGGCTACTACTGGCCTTAGAGGCTAGTGTTGATTTTATTTGAATAAAAATAAGAGTATAATAAAAGGTAGACCAGACATTCCCCCACCTCTGTCAACCACTGCCCACCTACTCGCCACCTAGGGAGTCATCCTGAATCACAGCATGCCAGGCCCCTGGGGTTACTTAAAGGAACCTGGCAGGCTTCCAGATCCTGGTGTCTGACCTTTTCCAAGCAGGCAACAATAACAGTTCCTCGTGAAATAAATCAATGGACATGTGTAGAGTCCTTCCACAATGCCCTGTATTTTTCTGCCCAAACCTGTAAGAATACAGGGAAGGTTATGTTGCTCATTTCAACACATTGTTTACATTCATAACAGGGTTCCTTTTCAGAATTAGTTTTCCTATGAATATAGCTTCTCTCTCTCTTTTCACTATAATGTCACTTAATGCCTGCGTATGAGAAAGGCTGCGTTTAACAATCATAGAGAGTATATTTTCTTTGGACAATGCAGTCGGAGACTGATGTTATCTGTCGGTAGATTAAAAAGCAAAATCACATGGGCTTTTTAGTTACGTTCTTCATAAATGCTCTTTCAGAATTACAATAACTGTTTGGTCTGACATGAGACCTTCATTACAATAAACATCCACTAGAATAAACAGAGCCGAGAGCTGAGAGGGCCTGTGTTTAGCACAGACCAGGTTCTGTGTGTTTCCACGCACAGGAAGAGGTATGCGGTCCATCATCTGCCAGAGAGATTTGTGTGGAGAGGACCCTCTGTGCTACAAACAGAAAGCAAGCAACAAAGCAGCTATTCAACCTTTTCTATTCACTCACTCACATCTGTTTACATGGCCTCTGCTCCATCCTGAAAGGTTTTGTCTTCCCACCTCCAGTTCATTTTACACAGTTCAGAGCGGCTGGTGGCTTGGAAGACTTTTTTTTTTTTTCCTTAAGAGCTGGGGATTCAAATCTGTTTTGTGAAACAGAAACTGAAAAACAGGCTTACAGAGAGCAGTTGGTCCTTCTTTTGTCTCTCCAGTTGGAGTTCTAATGAAGACTAACCATAAACTCCAACTCTCTCAATACTTTTTAAAGTAAATTTAACGCACAAGGAAAGTTTCTGAGGAAGCTGGGAGATGGTATTATTTCTCTATTTCTGCTCATTACTAAATGTCAGTTTGCTTTCTTTGTTTTAACAAAAATTGTATTTAAAAAAAATGTTCTAAAAAATATGTTCTCAGAAGTGAAATGTTAGGAAATTAACATGCTACCAACAAATACAATATTATAGAAATCTTACTATATGAGTACTTTATATGAGCAGATTATATTTTGATGACATTTTATAGAGATGTTACACCCATTAACTCATCAGATCCTCAAGAGGAAACAAACAAACAAAAAAAAACCTTCAAAAGGCAAGATGGATATCATTACCACTGTTTTACAAAAGAAAAACTGAAGCTCACAGAAGTAGCATGGAATTCCCTCCACACCCTATACTGCATTCTGTATGACATACAAGCCAAATTGCCTTCTATTGCATTGTGTACATTCATTATCTTACATGCCACTTTATAAGAATGAGTTATGATTATGATAACCTCTGATCTTCCTTATATTTCTAAAATTCTATGGTTTGTAATCTGATCCATGCTGGATAGGGTATTAGAGAGGCCTTTTAAAATGATCATGCTCATGTAAACGTTGCAAAAATGGAAGTCTAACGGATTTACATTTTAAATGTACTTGTAAAGGTAGACCACAATTTTACTTTTCCTGCTTTTCTAAATTTTATTAGACCTGTCAGTACAAAATCACAAGCACACAGGAGAAGCTTATGAGTAGATATTTAAATAAAAATTTTTGAAAATCTGAGGTACCAGGTTCAGTCCTGACGACTACTTTCCAGCCAGGTGAACTTGCCTGTTTGTATTGATGTGTCTGTATGCATTAACTCCAGCTTGACAAGGAAAAGGAATAATAAACCAATGGTGATTGATTTTAGTGAGGATGAAATCAACTACTTGCTTTCTATTTGTGGCGAGCAAATGGTAAACTGCACAGCCCTAAGAGCAATATTAGTGACTGCCATTCGTTTGGTTGTTCCTGAATTGTTAGACAATTTATTTCAAGCATGCAAACAAAACTTTGAAATGTTTGAAAACTAAATACTGAAATACAGTAGTAGTAACAGGAGAAGAGTAGCTCGCAGAAGAAATTCTAATAGTATGCCACTTGCCACCTGTTGGTTTAGTGGAAGAGAATGAACAAGGGAGGGGAAAAGACCTTCCCTGCCCAATAACCCCAGTGCACAGAATAGAAAGACTGTACAGAGTTGCTCTATCACTAAAATTCTCATCCTATATTTTACTCAATAAATATTTTCTCAATAAATGAGTAACCATGGTCCAGGAAAAAATTTAAAAGGTAGAGGTAGGTCAGTTCTGTGTAAGTTCAGAAATATTAGTCAGGAAATTTTATCAGGGAAGAGGATTGTAAAGTTATATCTCCCAAGGGGAAGCAGCAATACAATATATTCTTTAAGTCTAATTATTTTTATTATTTTTAGAACTGCCCTGTAAATAACTTATGGTACATACATTGGTACCCAAGAGATTACACATCATACTCCATAAAAAACTTGCAAAATTAAACATGGTGATCAGTCTTCAGCAGCCATAAAACTCAGTTTTAACATAGAATAGAAGGTATATCCTATCCTGCTTAGAGTCAGCTTGATTATGTGAAGAAAGATGCAAAACTAAACTGAGCTATTTTTTTTTTTTCATTCAGAAAAAAAATTCTTTGAGGAAACATCAAACATGCAAAGGATAAAAGGCATAAAAATCAGTGACACTGATGGGGAATTGCATGTAGTTGCCAAACTAGAATGCAAAACATGTCTAAAGTTTTAGGAGTTAAAAGAAAAAAACAACAACAAAGATAATTGGTATTTCCTGAGCTTAAGGACTGGCCTCAGCAGGACATGTGGTTTCATTTTGGGGTCTCTAGTTTCTTATGAAAATGTTACTATTTCTGTAGGCATCTTCATTTAAGAGAATGGGAAAAACAATGAACTAAAACCAGAGTTAGTTCAGCTGATTTTAATTTTCCCTTGTCTTTTACTTTTCACATTGTTAAGCTAAAAAAATTATTTGAAGAAAAGCTCTACTCAATAGGGGAAAAATAAAACATTTAGAAATCTTAATGTCGAGCATGCATCTCAAATAGTATAAGAAATTATAAATCTCCTTTGATCGATTTCATTGCTGCTAAGAAGTTTTACCCACTTTCTCTCTTACAAGTCTTGTATGGAATAGAATGTGCCATTTCCTGAATAACAATTTACCACCAGTTTACATGGCAAGTCTAATGAATAATAGAAATAATTGTCAAGAATTTCTGGCATCATAGAATCATGTTAGTGTTTGTTAGTTGCATCCAAACAACTAACCGTAGTTCTTGCCATTATAAATAAGTATAGCTTTAAAAGAGAAAAGTCTAATGAGCTATACTCTAAGATGAGAATGACAACGAGAGGAAAGGACACAATTTTTTATAGTGGCTCCCATTACCCCCCAGGTTCTCTTGTTTTCTAAGACTTAGTAAATAAGGTCAAATTCATTGCACATGCTGTTTATGCAAACTAGGCCGCACTAGAACAAACTTCCTTGAGTAGTAACTGGGGTAAAGCTGTTTAGTTTAATTTGTTTTTTTAAAAAAATATGCTTATCTTTCACTGAGTAAATTTGATTGTAAATCTTTCTCTGTATTAAAGAGGAAAGAACAAAACCTACCCAAATATTTATAATGGGTTCAATGCTAGTACAGCCTCAATGATAGGAACAATGGACTTCAAGTAGTGAAAGGAAGCTGCTCTTCTAATAGCTTATAATGCAATAACAAAGAAGCATTTGAAAAGGACATGTTTTGTATAGTCACAAGTATGAGTAGTTTTGTTTGAAATTTTTGATAAAGTTTTCAAAAAACACAACTCTGCAATATTGCCAGTGCTGTGTTAATACTTATTTTTCTGCTTGTAAATTACTCTGTAGTCACCCAGTGTTAGTAGAAAATGACAAGGTATGGAATCCTTCCTATAAAAATAATGACCTCCAGTTGACTTATAAATAAACTTTGTATGAATGCGCCTTTTCTTTTGTGGTTTTGTCTCATTTAGACATCCTTAATTGGGCACAATCGGTCTCCAGTTAAAGATTTAGGTCTTGTGCCCATGTGGTTAGTTGAGTCTGGTCTACACAAACAACATTTAATGTGGCTGAATGGATTTCTATTTACCTTTCGCAGCACTGGCTCCTTTGATCCTGAGATCCTCAGGAAAAGAAAAGGATGTTCTGCCATTTTGTGGTAGAATGACATTTGCTTTTTTAGGTTGGCAGCCAGGAGTAAGTCCAGGTTTGTCTCCTCTGGGCTATTTCTTACTAATTAGCTTGCCTTTGTCTGACTTCTTTTCTACACATGGCACTCACTAACCTTTGAAAACTGAAACACACACACACATACCAATAGTTGTAAAGTCAACATGCATTCAACTAGCCTATCAAGTCAGTGAAAGTTTTAAAAATAATAGTTGTTTGGATAAACCCTAAAGCATTTATAAATAGTAATTGTCTCCTAAATTATAAAAAAATAGTAATGGACTTAGAATGGTGATTCCATAGGCGCATTAAACTTGTGCAAGGGATGAAGCCACTGATGAAGAGGACAGGGTTGTTTCAAGAAAAGAGGAATGGGGTGGTATGTGGATTTCACAAAAGACGGCTCTGGTCTGAAAACAAAGGGAAATGCCAAGAGCCCAACAACAAAGGATGAGCCACTATCAATGGGAGAAAAATCAAATTAATAGACATGATTAGAACAGTATTATCTTAACAAGCAACACCTTTCCTATAATCTCTACTTGAATTCCCATGAAATATTGATGCTTCTTCTTTTCTGGTCTCATAGAATGCCAAGGTCTGATATAAACGTCTATTGTGACATTTACCATATCGTTTTGACTGTTGGTTTTGTTTTTTCATCTTGCTCAAGAGAATAGCATTAAACATGATACATAGTCAGTCCTCAAAATATTTCTTAAAATAGGAAAATCAAGTTTATCTGTTTTGTTTGCTATAGTATACTACCTATATGTGGGGTTTATTTCATAAATACCATCTCTTATAGAAAATTCATTAGAGCATAAAAAGTTAAGTTCAATTATGATAAAACAATCCAGACTGAAATATTTGCAAAACACACATCTGATCAAGGACTGTTATTCAAAATATACAAAGCATTTTTAAAACTCAATAATAAGAAAACGAACAACCTGATTAAGAAATGAGACAGAGCCTTTAACAGACACCCCAACAAAAAGGACATTGTAAGGTGAAATGATCTGGGATACTTAACGTGATCTATGCCGTCTTACATGTGTGAACTTCAGTTCACCTCGGGAGGGGTAGGCCCATATCACCTGAAAGGAACATTATTGCATAGAGAAGTGAGTCTTTTAAGTTGTTTACAGCCTTGGCTTTTACTAGTACAGCACTTAACAAGCAGGTGGCTACAAGCCTCCTGTGTTAGCAGGTGTCACTTAGATATATACGACAAGTTCCATCCCTTTTTGGATGCAAGATTTTCCCTCTTGCTGCTGCATGAGACACTGCTTCTGTCTATCAGTTCCCTTAATAAGCTCTTGATGTAATTTCGGAGTTCTCAGCTTCTCTTCTGTCTTGGAGGCCCATCCTCCTATGGAGGTTGGTTCCAGCACACCTCTGGAAAATTTCCCAACAGATGTCAAATCAGCATATAAAAAGATGCTCTAGATCATACGTTATCAAAAAAATGCAAATTGAAACAAAATGAAATACCACTATACACCTGTTGGAATGGCCAAAATCTTGAGCACTGCAACAGCAAATGCTGGTGAGGATGCGGAGCAATTGGAACTCTCATTCCTTGTTGACAGGAATCTAAAGTGGTTCAACTACTCCGGGAGATAGCTTGGCAATTTCTTAGAAAGCTAAATTTATTCTTACTATATGATCTAGAGATTGCACTTTGTTGTTTTTTACTCAAAGTAGTTCAAAACTTACATCCACACAAATCCTACACACAATGTTTCTCGCAGTTGTGTTCATAGTTGCCAAAACTTGGAGGCAGGCAAGATGTTCTTCGGTAGTTGAATGGAATAAAAACTGTGGTACAGCCAGACAATGAAATTTTATTCAACATTAAAAAGAAATGAGCTCTCAAGCCATGAAAAGACATGAGTAAACTTCAATGGATAATACTAAGTGAATGGAGCCAATCTGAAAAGGCTGCATACTGTATGCTTTAACTATATGACATACGAGAAAGAGCAAAACTATGGAGAGGGTAAAAAGAATGTTGGTAGCCAGGGGTCAGGAAAGGAAAAGATGAATACAGAGAACACAGAAGAATTTTAGGGCAATGAAAACGCTCTGTATGACATCATAATTATGTATACATACCCATGGAATAGACACTATCAAGTGTGAACACTAATGTAACCTATGGATTTTGAAGTGATTATGATGTGTCAATATAGGTTCATAAATTATAATAAATGTACTACTCTGGTGGGGAATATTGGTAATGGGGAGACTGTGCATGTGTAGTGGCAGAGGCTATATGGGAAATCTCTACATTGCCCTAAATTTTGATGTGAACCTAAAATTGCTCAAAAAAAGTCTTAACAAAAACATAAAAAAGTCAATTATTTGTATAAATCATTAAGAGAAATGTGGAGAAGTAAAGGACATGGCTTTAAGGCTAGGCGCTCAGTTTGTTTCTCTTAAGACAAATCAGTAGTATACTAATAGCTGTGACTATCAAGAAGCTTATTATTTGGGCCACATGAAAAATAAGGCTACAATTTTACAACAGAAATTAAGAGATTGGGCCAGGACAAAGGCAGTGTTGCCCAAAATATTTGAGTTGATTCTTTCTACTGATGGTTCAGAGTTGGGAGAGTTTAATGAATAGTGGCCATGTAAATGAGATTTAACTGAGCTATCTGTACAACCAAATGTACTTGACATATATGAGTGGGACTGGGGACCTTGTAGGTATGTTTTGCTAACATGTGATCAAAAGGACTAGTATATCTAGACCTCTGCTACTCAGTATGGCTTTCAGGTTAATTTAATGGGATTGACACATGTTATTCAACAGAATAAATGAATCCTACTCATATGTCTACAACCAATAAGAACTTTTTAAAAATATATTTTACTGGTTTTTACAGAGAGGAAGGGAGAGAGATAGAGAGTTAGAAACATCAATGAGAGAGAAACATTGATCAGCTGCCTCCTGCACACTCCCTACTGGGGATGTGCCAGCAACCAAGGTACGTGCCCTTGATTGGAATCGAACTAGGGACTCCTGAGTCTGCAGGCTGATGCTCTATCCACTGAGCCACAACAGTTAGGGCACCAATAAGAATTTTTATGGCTGTATTCTAAGATAAAAGTATGAGCTAAATGCAAGTAATTATAGGTCGACCATAAAGGAAAACATATGTGTACTGTAGTTGAACTGACATGGTGGTTTTGATAATTGGCTATGTAGGTGAACAATAGAAATTTTGGCTTGGCAAGTGCTCGTAAAACAACAAAGCTTCCTTTTATATTGTGTTGTTGCTGTCACTAGTGTTGATGTTGCTGCCCTGGGATGAACCATGGAGTAGGTCTAAAAGTCTTAAAGGAAAGCTCTTAAACTAAACTAGTGGGTATCTTGATCAACAACATTTGTCTTTCAAATGTCAAACTCAAGAGTAATATGTTCCATATGAAATAAATATACAAAATTGTGAAACACAAATATATTCAGAAAAAAAATTAGGTCACTCCAGAATCTTTGTCCTCTCATTTTGACACCTTGCCCTACTGTGTTTCATATCCCGCACGGTCCAGGGATAGCAGCCATCAGCCTATCAGCCCTATCTTTTCTTCAGTCAATATTAGAAGTCAAGATAAGGAAGTGCACTTTTATTAGAGTTGTTAGAAAGTTTAAATTTAGAAGTCATAAACTCTCATTTAAAAAAATACAGCTTGATCATTAGCTTTCCAGAAAAAATTATTATAACTATTGACCATCTGGGTCTAATCAACACTTTCTATTTAATTTTAAAAATAATTAAAGTCATTTTCAAATAATCTGTAGAATGTTTAATATTTTAACTTCTATTAAAATTTAATCATAATTTAGGCACAGCAAACTATCACGTACTAACAACAGTATCAAAACACTATTGTTTCTATCTAGTAAATTTAGGCATGAAACATCATCACATAGAACATAATAGAGTCATACATCCTTTTAGCAATATGGGATGGTCTAGGTTTTTGTTTTGTATTTCTTCATCGAACAGTTTAATTCTTTAGGTGTATAAACATACTTCAAACTCACATATTTAAGGAGGGATAATCTAATTGTGATTAGGTTGATTTAGTTGTTTATTCCCCCCCACACACACACCCAAGATGGCATTGAATATTCTGAAAAAGAATTCAATATTTATGCTTTGAGGAAATAGAACTTTCATTGGCTGGTAGTAGAAGTGCACTCTTTTGAAGAATGGGGTGAGGCCATCTGGAGAGTGATATTGTCTCCAGTCAGAGAACTGCATGCGAGCAGTTGGTGCGCAAGTCCCAGAGAGTATAGTGTTTGGGAAAGGAATATTGTACAGAGAGGAATATAATATCGCCAGGAGAGACAAAAGGAGAGCATTAACTTTTTAATGCTTGCTTTGTTTCTTTTCTATCTTCAAGAGGAAGAAGCAGGAGGAGGAGAGGGAGGAGGGGGAAAGAGGAGGAAGAAGAAGAAGGAAAAGAAGAAATGAATAGAAGGGAAGGGAGAAAGGAAGGAAAAAAGAAATCTTTAAAAATGTTTTAAACAAATTTGAAGAGGCAGAACAGCATTGAACAGACTGTCAACCTACAGCTGGAAGGCTGGGGAGGGCTGGGGGGGAGTTAAGAGATCAACTGAAAGACTTGTATGCATGCATATAAGCATAATCAATGGACACAAGACACTGGGGGATAGAGGAGGAGGGGAAGGTCAAGGGGAAAAAAACGGAGACCTATCTAACACTCGTTGTAATACTTTAAGCAATAAAACAAAATTTAAAAAATAAATAAATAAAATATTAATTCTCAAAAAAAAATAAAACAAATTGGAAAAACTTGAAAGAGAAAATATAGATGTTATTTTGTACTGTCAATCAGATATGCAAACTGCTATGGTTGCCAGCATCTTTTAGAATACATGGAGGGATCACTTGAAGGACTGGGGACAAAGACAACAGTGGGGCTGTGTATTTGGGTTTCCTTCACGTAATATATTCATCTTAAACAGCAGGGGGTAAATTTCCTAAATAGGTCACTATGGATCCCCATAAATCCCATTAGCTGGTAATAGGATTTGTGTGCATAAATTCTCCTGCTCTGAAAATTTCGATTTTGGTGTTTAATTTTCCATATGATCTGAATATTCATTGGTGTAAATTAGAAGGAGCTTCTCTGGGAAACTTCACATACCTGTTTTTTTTCTTCCTTTTGTTTATTCTTTTCTGAAAAGACAACTTTTCCCAAAGGTTAATCTTTGGAAGATTCTTTAGTGTCTGAAAGCATTTGAGGAGGGATTATGCAGCAGAGAAAATTCTGAAACACAGTTATTCATATTTTTTAGCTTATTAGGAAAAGCTATGAGGAAAAAAAAAGTAACCCATTTCTTTTACTATACTTTTACACTATTTTAACAAGTAACATTGCATTGATGTATTTCTAAAATAATCTAATATTTATTGATTTTTATACAATTAACATCATTTTTTTTTGCCCACAGTGGGTATCAAGATAATTTCACCAATTTGGATTTTTGTGGGGCAAAAAGTCCATCTTTGGGTTCAAAGGCTAATTGAGGGTCATGAGTTTTTCAAGGGATGATAGTCAAGAAATGTAGCATTAACTTCTCAGCCATTTCTTATGAACTTAGGAGAGAAATAAGAAGACAACATCACAACTAAAAAAACACACAAACTTGACAGGCTTTCTGAGTGTTGCTTTGAATTTTCAGGTGCATTCAAAGCCAAAATCAAAGTAAAAACACCAGGGTTGTATTTGTTTGTTTGTTTGTTTTTTGATTTTTGGTTTTCTGTTGTTGTTGTTTTGTTGTTGTTATTTTTTTGAGTACAGACATGTGGAATAGGGGCAAAAAATTCTATGTTCCCTGGGTTCCTATGGCTGAGTTTCACATAGATCCATCTGACATAATAATAAGTGCCTCAGTGCCCTGGCTAAGCAGCTCAGGTGGTTAGAGCATCATCCTGATATGCCAGGGTTGCTAGTTCAATCCTCCATAGAGGTACATATAAAAATCAATTAATGAGTGATGAAGGCATGAATAAGTGAAACAACAAACTGATGTTTCTTTTTTCTCTCCCTTCCTCTCTCTCTCAAATCAATATATACGTTTTCTAAAAAAAAATCATGAGCACCGTATTTGATAAATTGGACTGCTTAGTAGTAGTAATGATCATGAATATAATATCACTGTTTGAACAAAAATAAGGGGGATATAATAAGGATTCCATGAGTTTTCCATTCTTTAGCTTCAAGATGGCTTTGTATTTTCCTCCATTATTGTTTTTAAATGAACATCTTTGTTTAGCAAAACAAAAAAAGGAGACTGCCTATAACTTGCCAAAGGCCTCAAATGTGTTTTTCTCATTTAGCCCTCAATTTAGAAAATAGTTACTATCTGCATTTTAGTAAAGGAAGATGACAAAGATGCTTGGAAAACTCACTTGGTTCCCAGTGGACACACTTGCTGCCTAGCTTCAGTACCCCAGTTCTGCTGAGTTTCAAGGACACTTCCATGCTCATCTGAGAGTGCAATTTAGTCGCTCCCAGCCCATCCTGATTTGTATCATCCCAAGAGGTGCGATTGCTAATGCAATGGCAAAATTTAAATCCTTTGTTTTGCTTGAGTGGCTATATAGTCAAATAATCTTAATACTGGATAGGAGCCTCGCAATAGTTCAGAAGGAAAGGAATTGTGCAAGCAGAGTTGCATATTCCCATCCATGAGTTTTCCCATCCTTTATCTTAAAGAAAACTTTGTATTTCCCCCCTACTATTGTTTTTAAATGAATTTCTTTTAACCACAGCTGAAAAAAGGGATTCTTCAGATTGATTAGGGGAGTAGCTATGTTGATGTAGGGTGAGGAGCATAGAGAGACAAATCCGGAGCCCAGGGGACTGAGGCCTGAGAAGTTTGGAGCTGACCTCACTCTCATTGGTGCCAGAAGAAGTGATTAATGTTGGAGGGTCAGTGTGTCAGTGAACTATTGCTACAATAACCCTGCATAACATCGGACCACAAGTTCTCAGCATGCACCATGTAAGAACTGATTTAGCTCATGCATCTGTGGGACATCTTGGGGATGGTTAACCTAGATTGGGCTCATCTGGGGCAGCTCTTCTCCACATGTCTGTCATCTCCCTTTGATGAGCTGGATGTACAAGGCAATTTTTTGTTTCTCCTGGCAAAGGCAGAGGATTAGGAAAGCCACTTGAAACTTGCAAGGCCTCTCAAGGCATGGTCACAGGCCTGGCAACCATCATTTCTGCCATATTCTGTTTGCGAAAACAAGTCACACAGCCAAGCCCAAAGTCAGAGGAAACAGAATATACTCTATCCCTCAAGAAGGAGGGACTACAAAGTTATGTAGCTAAAGGCAGACAAGCATTAGGGTTATTAATGTGATTTATTATATAGCCTGAATAATATCTGGAGAGAAAATACTGAGAAATAGTCTCACCCCAGGCCAGGAATTTGAAATATCTATCAGTTGGGGTCTTACAACCCCTGTAACAAACAAAGTAAAACAACAACTCGATTTCCAGAAGTTTGAGAAATCTTCAGGCAACTGCAGTAGGCTTTGCAAGCCTCTTACTGTGGCAGTGGCTGTGTACTATTTAAAAGATGTAGAAGTATGTGCCATCTTGGGAAAATGGAGTTTTCAATGCTCACACCTCAGGCACTGCTTTCTCCTTTTTTCTCTTTTGAATGAGAAGTTGAAAATGACTGAACTACAGAATAATTAATATCCTATTAATTTAAACCTCTTTCATGTCCTCGGGCCTTTCATTTGGAAAATAGCTATAATAACTTACAACTAAAACTTCACATTCAGATGTGCTTGAATTTTTATGAAATGGTCTCATCTATTATGTCAATTGATTGCAAATAATCCCATTCTATGCAAAAGCCTTGAGATTAATCACACCACATTACACATAAAGCCGCCTAATTAAGGTCACTTTGTTAGCTCCAGAATTGTTCAGAACCTTACTCATTTGCTTCTTCTCATTTGCCTACTTAATTCCACAACTTTTTTTCATATCTCTCTGTGATCCTAATAATTATTCTGTATAATCTGTTCTCAATTTCCAAATGTTATTGCCCGGGGCCCAAATCTGGCCATCTTTCCTCTTGCAAGCCACACACACTTTACTGCATTTCACAGGTGTTGTGGTTTTTACAAACTAAAGGCAAGACCCTGCATCAGCAAAAAGATTGACTCGCTTTATTAAAACACTCACTTCATCACGGTGGTGTGGAGCGGAGGCTGCAGTGCAGTGGAGGTATGCCCTATTTGGGAGGGAGGAAGCAAAAAAAGAGCTAGAGCTAGAACAAAAGTGAGGATGCTGAATGTAAACAACTGTGTTTTCATCTGGGCGAGGCTTTGCACCCTCTGGACATCTCTGCTAATCAAGCTTCCCAAAGGATTTCCTCAGGCCCTGTTTCCAGAAAGGAGATGGTCCAAGGTTCTTTCTGGAATACGTGTGTGTTGGAGGTGGAATGGTGACTTTAAAAAAATAGGATATAGAATGAAGGTGGGTGTTCCTGTTTGATTTCTCTGCATTTATATGTCAAACCTGTGTATCTACTGCATGACCACCTCACACCCTAGGCCTAGGCAGTGTTTGCCTCTCAGAATGGTCCAGAAAGAGGCTGCTGGGTCTCTCTTTAGAGTAAGGTGACCAGATTTTAACATTGGTAAAGCGGGACACCATTGGGGGGGGGGCGGAGGGAGAGGAGGGTCTTTTTTTTTTTTATATTACAAAAAGTACTACATATGTCTCTCCCCCCCTTGACCTTCCCCCATTCCCTCATCCTCCCCTACCCCGACAGGGGGTGGGATGGGGGATGGGGGGGATTTGGTCTATATGGAGCAATAAAAATTTTCATAGAACGCAAAAATAATATTGTAATACATTTTTTAAAATTTCAACATAAGTACAACTTACAAATATAATAAATAAAAAATTATGTATAGTATTATTTTATTCTTTGGCATATTTCTCATTTGAGTGAATTATTTTTAGTAGATTGCTGTCGTTGTTTAAAAGGTCATGAAATTTTTCACAAGAATTTGTTAAATTATATTTCACACATAAAATGGCTTTCAAAGTCTCAACACTTAATTGTGATTTTTCTGATGTCCACACTTTATTTACCGTAGAAAAAACGCGTTCAGTCGCAGCATCAGTTCCTGGTAAGGACAGCGCATTATTATTTTAATTTTAATTTTAATCCTAATCCTATATTTCTTTCTAAATAATAACAACACTAACTTGTATTATTTTTTCTCTGAATTTGCGGTAACGTAAGTTGGAAGCATCACTTTCAAGGCCGGCATTAGACTTTTTACCGCCACTATAAAATATAAATAATACAAGTACTGTCTGCTAAACTCAAGAAAATTTATGTATTTATGAAATAAATAAATAAATTACTTACCTAGATTATCTGAATAGCTGATTTGTAATGACATCACTTGTTTAACTAGCTTACTAGCACGCAGTACAATGTGTGTTGTCTGAGAGGCAGTTACAAAATGTTTTTGTTGTTGCCAATCCCAAAAAATGCCATTGTTCATTAAGTCCAAACAATGATGGTCGAATTCTAACAACTGATCAACAATGCAAACTTTGATAAGCAGCTCTCGATAATCAGTTCTCAACAATTATTTGTTATTTTTAAAGTTTAACATTGAAAATTAACAAAAATAACATAAAACTCATAGCCTGGCTAAATAGCCACATGGCTGCCGAAAACCGTATATTCCCTTCCCATTCTCTCACCGTTCCCTAGCTTGTCCTGCATTCTTTCCAAAAATCAGGACTTTTTAAAAATGCTGTGGGATGTGGGACAAATTGTTAAAAATCGGGACTGTCCCACCAAAAGCAGGACGTTTGGTCACCTTACTTTAGAGAGAAACATTCATACTGCCAGAAATATTTCATATCTCCAGGAAATATTCATATCACCTTTTTTAAAATGCCAGTGGTCATGAAATTTCTATGTGAAGCTCATCTCTATAGATTCAGGGAATATGAACATAAGCTCTTGGGAAGCCCTGTTGCTTCTGTTAGAGTTGTGTCTCAGATACCTGCATCGTCTGTGGTGGAGGCCACTGTGGGCCTTACCTGCCAGAGTTGGTGATTGTTCCAATTGCATGCATGTGTGGTGTCAGGACTGCTCAGAAGAGGTGTGATGTCTTACATTTGTCAAAGAACAAAGAGAATAGTGTCTTATGTGACATAGCCTTGGCATGTATTTTCCTGCGTTTAAAGAATTCTACTTCATGCCTGATGGGTAGAACTTGAGCTCCCTTGGGAAGTTCCCAGGAAGAATGGCTTCCTTATCTTCCCAACCTGTTAGTTGTAGGAAGAGCCCTTAAGGATAGGTCCATGTGTGTGGGGGCAAATGCTGAAATAGGTCTCTCTGCTTAATATGTCCTTAAATAGTGTGCCTCATGAACAATATTTTTTAAAAAGTATTGGTTATTATGAGATTTTAAGAGGATTTGTAGAAATATCAGCAGATGTTAGAATAGATTTTCTAGAATTAATATATATTTATTAATATGGGATTCTACATTTTCTTTGCTTGTGTGTTTGTGTTACCTTCTTTAAAAAATTTACTTTACCATATATATATATGGTAAAGTAAATTTTTATTAAAGGTGTGGAGGTTATGCTAATTTTCTAGCTGTGTAAAGAAAGCAAGTTACTTTTCTAATGGCTTATAATAATAATAGCGACAACTATTGAACCAGCAGTTATGTGACAGGCACACTACAGACTCAGTTGCTTGATTTCTTTAACTCCCCAAAACATGCTAAAATGTAGTTACTATTTTTGACACATTGAAGATGGGTGAACTCCTATTTAGAAAGTTTGAATCACTTTTTGAAAGTTACACAGGTAGAAAGAGGAAGAGCCAGTTTTCAAAACGTGGGTCGTTTTTAGAAAACACTATGGTTTATCAACAGACAGAACAGGGCTCTGGCACTTTAGAGCAATATGCGTGTGGCTTTCACATTTTTAAATGTTTTTTTTTTTTTCTATCCCAGCATAACAAAAAGAAAAGTGAGTTGATACTGAGAGAGTTGCTTTCACAGAGCACAAAACAAATAAAACAATATCTTCAGCAAAAAGGCACGGAGAAAACGTTTTCTTTTATTCCAACTCTTTGAACACTCTCCCGTGTGTTCTAGACTTCGGTTGGTACAGAAAGGCAGCATCCATTGTTGGACACAAAGAAACCATGTAGAGAGGATAATGTCATCGCATCAGTGTCATGGAAATCCATTACTCAGAAAGCAGTGTGGCCCAGGGAGAATGGCCACTCCAGGAGCAAGCTGTCTGATTGGCTGGGGGATTATACTAGCTTCTAATGTGATTAAGGACTCTCCCTAAAAACAAAACGAGAAGCCTTGCACCAGAGCCAAGGCTGGGCCGTCAGCTTGTGGAGATGGAGCCAACACTGGGGCTATTCATTCAACAGCGCGCACATGACAAAATTCAGCTCAAACCACAGGGGGCACAGTTTTAAATGAGGCCATGCAGATCCTACTGTTTCATAATGGGATTTGTGGGCATCAAGTCTTGTGCATGAAAATCTACATTTGGGTGCCCAGTTTTCCATGCGACAGAGCAATGTATTGAATTAAAAACCGAGCAAAATAGTGCCAATGTTTTGGCAACTTTCATCGTTTCTCTTCTTACATTTCTGCTATTTCAGAAATGAATCATGCATTAATTGCTAAACTAAGTCAAATGGTGAATGTACATTGTAGAGTGTAAAATAATGGCTCGCTACAAAGTGATAGAAACATTAACGTCATCTATGTTTGATGGGATTTAATAATGTAAATGAGAGGAGCCAGCACAGCCTCTGGAACACAGGAAAGACTCCTCAACTATGTCTTGAACCTTAGGGGAAAAACTTCTCTAGAAAATCTGGTTTTAATTATTAAACCGCTGCTATCTCACAGATGCTCTCTGGGTAGAATTGTATAATTTTGCTTTCCTCTGTGAAGCTGGGACTGGGTTATAAAATATGTATGTTTTATTTATTTATTTTGTCTTTGGAATTAGTGGCTAATGAGTTCCTAATTCCATAACCACGGGCTTCTTCATTTCCTTTCCTACTCTTTCGGAATGCGGAGAAAGATTTTAATTCGGAGGCGTGAATTCTGAGATGCCATTTCACTCACATTAAGTTGACTTTTTGCCAGGTGTTATGCTAGACACAATCACTGCTGGGATTCTGTGGGTGTTACTGAAAATTACTGGGACAGAAAAACAATCTGTTGGCTCAGTAAGGATGCAGAAGTGGTGATGCAGGGGCGTGAAGGGAGTGCTTTGCAACATGTGGCAGTGGCTGCAATTCTTTCTGCATCATTTCCAACCAAAACATTTTTACCCAGAGCTTTGTCACTTTACAGTAACAATATGTAGGCCAAAGCTTTTTCAATCAATCTTATATTAGACATTAAAAAAAAAAACTTAGCAGCTAGCTAATTCATTAAGTTTTAACACTGTTTAAAGACTAGGAAATCTCCCTTAAAATAAAAAAGTGAAAATCAGTGAAGAAATTGTCAAAGAACATAAAAATCTTGATAAGAAAATTTTAAAAGAAACAAAATGTATGAAAGCTTCTATTTTCATTACTAGCCATTAATAAAAATAGAGACTTCCCTGTTTCCTGTTTTCACTAGCATTTTCTTTTTCTCTTTCCCCCCTGCCACTTAGTATATGTCCTGTGTCTCTCAACATGGCACATAAAGGGACCATCTGTTCTGTAGCTGTTGCTCCACAAAAATGACTTTCAAATACTTTAGTCACTCTCTCTCACCCGCAGTTCTGGTTCCTTAATCAGTCAGATAGAATTTGCCATTTGGACTATTTGCCTACAACTCATTTTATTTTTTAATAAATTTTATAAATATATAAAAATACATTTAATACATTTTTATGAATTTATGCTTTTTAAAAATTTGAAGACACGTATATAACCCTTTTTAATCAAAAGTAGGGTGAGCAACCATTATTTTTAGCCTGAAATTATCCAGTTTTACTACTGGAAGTCCTGTGACTTGAGAAACACATCATCTCAGGCAAACAGGTCAATTGATCACCCTAAGAAGATAACAACAGTTCTACGCACCCTGGCAGCCATGGCAAAGATGGATATACATTCTATTTATTATGTAGCTCCTTATTATGAGGAGCAAAATACATTAGTTCTCCTGTGAAAGCTGGTACCTGTGCATGTTATTTGTTTGTTTTTTTTTGCTAACTACTACATTTAAAGAAAAGGTAGTTTAGCATTATTTAGAAGGTACTGGTATTATATAGGATTTGATGTCACTTTATAAAAAAATAAAATAAAATACAGAAAAAGAACCTAAAAGGCTAGAGCTCACATTGATTTTTAGAAAAGGACAGATTTAAGCCTGTACCACATTAAGTTGAAATAATTCTGATGCCACTTTCTGGGCAGTAATATATATATATTAGAGACAATAGACAAACAGAAATAACAATATTGGTGACCAATTCCTTGGAGAAAAGGAGATTAGATGAATTAGGAAAGTGTTATAGTTTTAAATATATTTTATTGATTTTTTTTTTTTTTTGTACAGAGGGGAAGGGAGAGGGATAGTGAGTTAGAAACATCGATGAGAGAGAAATGTTGATCAGCTGCCTCCTGCACACCCCTTACTGGGGATGTGCCCACAACATGCCCTCGACCAGAATTGAACCTGGGACCCTTGAGTCCGCAGGCCGATGTTCTATTCACTGAGCTAACTGGTTAGGGCGCGCTGATTACATATTATGCACACTTCGGTTATTCTAATTATTATTGTTTTCTTAATGAAAGGTACAGTTTTACAAGTGAAACATGACTAAACATGACATATAGAACATTCACAAGTGAATAAAGGTTCTTTTACAGTGGGATGGAGAGTCATACCTCTTCTGTGACCGCTAAAATCCCAACACGCAGGTGCCTAACTGTAGGACTTGCACGTCTGTGACACAGCTTTTATGTAACTACTGCTGTGAGGACAATAATCCAGAACTTCCCCCTCAAAACACAAACATATTTTTGACATACATTTCCAGTTGGTCTGTAGTTTCTCTGCCCTTGCAGACTGAGATAAGGGTGTGTGTGTGAACAGTCTCAGAATGGCGGTGGCCCAAGACGGTTCAGTGAGAGCGCAGCGCTGCGGGATGGGCCATGAGCCAGCGGCCCTGGTGCCGGGGCCTGGGCCTGGGCCTGGAGCGGGAAAGGGCTGGCCCGTTCTAGGACACGGGCCTGGCTCGGGCTTTCCAAAAGGGGACAATCGTCACCAAGGCCCCGCGGGACGGTCAAGTGGTCAGGCCGAGGCCGGTGATGCTCAAGAGCTTGATTCTTCAGGGCACCGTGAAGCCGATCCCTGCATCCATTCATTCGATGCTCTAGGAGGTGTGCCTGGCAGGTGGCTGACATCTGCACCTCCTGCCTCAGCAAGAAACTCCCAAGCTCAAGGTGTGGCTCCATTATGGGATCTAGGCTGACTCTGCCACAACCCTGAATAAACTCCATTGGCCTAGAGCCTCCGCCCCCTCCCGGAGCTGAGATGCATAGGAGGGGATTAGGGGCGGCTATGGGTGTCTGTGCCTAGAGGGAGTTGCCCCAACCCACCTACTCCATCTAATCCCCCTCGCCTTTGCACCAGCCCCGCTACCCATTGGGAGGAGACCATCTGCCATCCTAGGGTGAGGGACAGCGCTGTAGGGCTGGTGCCCATAGCTCTGAAGAGTCCCTCCCCCCAACCTTACAGTATACCCATTCTTCAGAGTGAGTCAGGGGAACGGACTAGAGGCCCCACTAGGGACAGAAAGGAAAAAATACTTAGAATGTGAAAGTTGCAAATAGTCTATGATAATGTGAGGGCAGAATCTGATTTCTACATAGAGAAGACTTTTTTTAAAATGTTCTTACTGTGCAGCTTCTCTGCTTCAAAAGTGTGGGAAATGGTGGAGGGAGGGTGGAAGTGTGGGAATGACCAACCTAGGAAGGTCATTGTGTTATTAGTTCAATTATTTGTACACCCTTAGGGGAAAAAAAGATAATCTTAAAGATACCAAGGACTTCACTAGCCTGTGTTGAGACAGCCTATTTCACGCCAACACACACATGCAATGAAGGGTGTCCAGGGAAAGACCATCTCATGGTCCTGAAGATGAAATCTGCTGACAGGGGGAAGCACAACCACTTAGCTATGTTTTGAGCTTCATTTAGCCCCACAAAGGGCTATTCTTCACCCCTGTAGTTCAATTCACATCAGTATAAAGCAGATCTTTGATACCTTAAGCTAGCTTAAATACTAACAGCACAGACACATGGAGTTTGTGTCACTGTACATGTATACTGAAATGGTCTGACAATATATGTCCTGAAAAAAGATCCACAAATTTAATAGAGACATCTTACTCCTCATGTCTAAAATATAATTTAGAAGAAAATCTTAAAGTGTTACATCAAAAGTTTTGGACAAAAAAAAAATGTTAAGTGAAGGTTTGTGAAGGTTTGCCATTACAGATGAAGAGAAATTTTGTGTTTATGTGGCTTTACATTACATTTAATTAAATATAACATTTGTTAAAAAGGACAGTTAAATTTTACTAACTAATTGGAATGCTTTGTTAGGATGATTATTAGGATTATTAAAGATGTATCACATTTTAGTATCACTTAGCCAACACTTGTTTTTGAAAAATCAGTGCAATAGAAGAAAGCATTGTGATGAATACTTCACATTTTACTGTCTTACATAAAGAAGTCCTAGACCTCACTTAAGGCATAGAAACATGGGTCTTATTTTCTGTTTGTTTTTATATATAAGTTGAGAAATAGAGTTAGGGTTAGGAACTATTGGTAGACATTAAGCAGAGATTATGTGTTGAATTCTTTTGTTAGTGTTGTTAATCCTAACCTGAGGATATTTTTTCCATTGATATTTTTAATTGTCTTCAAAACATACCCCAATGGGGGTTATGGATTGAACCTGCCTGTGTTGAGACAGCCTATTTCACGAACCCAGGTATGTGCACTTGACTGGGAATAAAAGCCAAAATCCTTTGGTGCATGGCCAACACTATCCACTGAGCCACACAGTCCAGGGCTATGTGTTGGATTCCTATAAGGCTTGCAATTTTCCTAGCCACAGCTAGTACCATGAAATAGTTCTGATTGGTTATCCTAAAAAAATATGAGCCCAAAATGTTTTATAAGAACCAATTAAGAAGACTACAGAGCTGGGAAATTCTGCTTTCTCTGCTCTCCTCTTTTATTTCTAGTTTTTGTTCTAGTTTTCTATCTCTAAATAACTCCATGGTTATAATTTACTGATGGCAAGTTAACAGAATACTTGTTTTTTAACCTAAACATAAAGTTAAAAGTAATCCAGTTCAATTTACTTTATTTCTATTATTATCAAAACGACACAGGCACATGATAAAAATATCAAAAAATGCAGACATACATATGTGTAACTATTAAATACACACATACACACAAAGAGAGAGAGAGGGAGAGAGAGAGAGAGAGAGAGAGAGAGAGAGAGGATTCTTGAGTTTCTAATACTTAAAGTAACTACCCAAGGACATTTTCCTAATTGTCTAGAAGAGAAGAATAGAGGTCAGGCCTCTTGATTCCTACACCAATCTATATATTTAAAAAAGCTAATATGCAAAGTGTCCCCTCCAGTTCAACCAGGAGACCAGGAGTTTGGTCACTCACTATGACGGGCGGCGACAACAGGGGTGGTGTGGAATGAAGGAAGGCCCCGACCCTCAGCTGGCAGCCGGGGAAGGCAGGCCCCAGCCAATAGCTGGAAGGCCCCAATCAGCCCTGATAGCCAGCCAGGGCTAGGGACCCTACATATGCAAGAATTCCATGCACCAGGCCTCTAGTAATACTATCCTATATAATAAAAGGGTAATATGCAAATTGACCCTAACAGCAGAACAACTGGGAATGACTGGTCACTATGACACACACTGACCATCAGGAGGCAGATGCTCAATGCAGGAGCTGCCCCCTGTTGGTCAGTGTGCTCCCACAGGGGGAGCTCTGCTCAGCCACAAGCTAGGCTGCCAGCACAGTGGTGGTGGTGGAAGCCTTTCCTGCCTCCTCAGCAGTGCTAAAGATGTCCAACTGCAGTTTAGGCCTGCTCCCCGCTGGCAAGTGGACATCCCCTGAGGGCTCCCAGGCTGCCAGAGGAATGTCTGACTGCTGGGGAGCCAGCCTACGCCAGCAGGTGGACATCCCCCAAGGGATCCCAGACTGCGGGAGGGCATAGGCCGAGCTGAGGGACCCTGCTGAGTGCACAAATTTTTGTGCACTGGGCCTCTAGTATTTATATAACAGTTTAGATGAAAAATTTTGATCAATGTGAAAAAAGTTAAGCAAAATTAGCATTTTTAAAATTTCCTCTTAAGGACAGAGTTTTCTACTAAAAGCTAATTATATTCAAAAAGTCTAGATTCAACATTTTGCAAGTGGACAGAGATTATACTAAACCATTGCAGGATAAAACCACACTGTTTTCCAATATGTGGTTTGCAAACCATTAGTGGGTTGAAATCAATACAGTAAATTATGAAGAGCATTTTTTCAAAAAATGTTAATAGATGACTAAAAATAACAGTGTATTACTCATAGTAAAGACAAATATAGTTTAACAAAACTATTGTTTAACTTTTACTTAAGTTATGTATAACTTAATTTAAATATATAGATATTTATGTGGTTGTTGTAAAATATGTTCTTTAATCACAGTAAAAAAAAATGATTTCAATGCCACTGGTTATATAAATTACCTAAGAAATTTATGAGGTAAACCATAATCCAAAAATATGAAATAGAAACTCCAGGAAATAAGCTATACATAAGTATTAACTTGTACATTGTTCTGAGCAGCATGATGAAATCTTATACTGTCTTGCTCTTTCTCACTCAGGACATGAATACTCCCTTTGTCCAGTGTCTCCACATTGTAGATGCTCCCCATCCATTAGTCACTCAGTAACCAGCTAGATGATCAGATCTACTGTCTTGTATCACAGTGCTTGTGTACAGGTCACCCTTATTTTACTTGATAATGACCTCAAAGTTCCAGAGTAGTGATGCTGGCAATCTGCTGTAACAAAAGCTGTAAAGTAATTGCTTTAAGTGCAAAGGTGAGTTCAGTTCCATTAGATAATTTAAGAGAGAAAAAGGGAGGGAGAAACCATATTCACATGACTTTTATTGTAGTACTAGAGGCCTGGTGCACAAAACCTTTTGCACTCAGGGATGTCCCTCATCCCAGCCTGTGCCCTCTTGGAGATGTCCAACTTTTGGCTTAGGCCTGCTCCCTGGGGGGTTGGGCCTAAGCTGGCAGTCAGACATCCCTCTGGAAGCCTAGGAGCCTTTGAGGGATGTCCACTTTCCAGCGGGGAGCAGGCCTAAGCTGCAGTTGGACATCCTTAGCGCTGCTGAGGAGGTGGGTGAGGCTCTTGTCACCACCACTGTGCTGGTAGCCATTAGCCTGGCTTGTGGCTGAGCAGAGCTTCCCTGTGGGAGCGCACTGACCACCAGGGAGCAGCTCCTGCATTGAACATCTGCCCCCTGGTGGTCAGTGTGTGTCACACAGAGCAGTCATTCCCAGTCATTCTGCTGTTAGGGTCAATTTGCATATTATTCTTTTATTATATAGGATAGAGGCCTGGTGCATAGGTGGGGACCAGCTGGTTTGCCCTAAAAGGTGTCCCAGATCAGGGTAGGGGTCCCTGCTGGGGTGCCTGGCCAGCCTGGGTGAGGGGCTTATGGCTGTTTGCAGGCTGGGCACAGCCCCTTTAGGGTGGAGTGTCCTGCTGGGGTGCCTGGCTAGCCTGGGTGAAGGCTGAGGGCCATTTTCAGGCTGGCCACACCCTCTTCAGAGTGGGTGTCCCCGCTGGGGTGCCTGGCCAGCCTGAGTGAGGGGCTAAGGCTGTTTGCAGGCTGACCACATTCCCTTAAGGGTGGGAGTCCTCACTGGGGTGCCTGGCCAGCCTGGGTGAGAACTGATGGCTGTTTGCAGGCTGGCCATGCCCCCCAGCGGAGACCCTCATCCTCCACCCTTCTTGAGAGGAGTCCATTGCTGGCTAGAATCAGATATCTGGGATTTATTTATCTTCTATAATTGAAACTCGGTAGCCTTGAGTGGAGCCCAAGGCTGGCCAGGGCAGACAGGAAGCTTGGTTTCCTCCGTTGCCAGGGGCAACCTAAGCCTCCTGCTGGCTCCAGCTCCATGGCTGCTGCCATCTTAGTTGGGTTAATTTGCATATTCACTCTTGATTGGCTGGTGGGTGTAGTAGAGAGTGGGGTGACAAAGTGATGGTTAATTTGCATGTTTCTCTTTTATTAGTGTAGATATTGTCCTATTTTATTATTAGTTATTTTTAATTTCTTACTATGCCTCATTTAAACTTAGTCTAGGTATGTACATATAGGAAAATCATAGTTTATATAGGGTTTGGCACTACCTGTGGTTTCAGGAGTCCACTGAGGGTCTTAGAATGTATCCCTCATGGATGGATAAGGGGGCACTAATATTGTCTCAACATGAGAGAAGGGTTCTTGGCATTTCCTCATGCTAGTGTACAAGAGGGAAGAAACTTTTATTTCATACAATTCATGGTTCCAAGCATTGCATCCAAAATCATTAACAGTTATTTTTTATATAAGTGTAATGGACCTATAATGAAATACAGATGGATATTGGCTGCATTCCATGTTGCCAATACCAGGCTTTCCTCAGCCTGCTTCTTGCACACTGAGGAGCATGTGATTAACAGAAAATACAAGCAAGCATTGATGCAACCATTCCATGAATGTGTAGCTAGCACACAATCAGTAGCTTACAAAGGGTTAACAAGTATCACATGATCTCGCTTATATGATATATCTAATGAATAAAATAAACTAATGAACAAAATAGATACAGAGACATGGAAGCATAGAAGAGACTACTAAATCTCAGAGGGTAGGAGGTGGGGGAAGGGGAGTGGGCAGGAAGAGATTAAGCAAAGAACTTATGTACATATATGCATAACCCCTGGACAGACAATAGTGCAGTGGAGGCTGGGGTGGGGGGAGGAGCAGGGTGGATGAGGTCAATGGGGAGAAAAAAAAGAAAATCTGTAATACTTTCAACAATAAAGATATATTTTTTAAAAATCTAAATTTGGACTTTTTAAAAATAACTATTTTTCATGTTATTATTAAAAACTAACATAAAAAATCATATTGTACACACAAATTCAATCAATATATGATTGAATACATTTTTACATTTAAAAAGTGATGGCATTTCCACAAGTTCTGAGTAAGCTGTTTTCAGCTAAGTTATGCTTAAGTATAAGCAGAAAGCCTTGGGTTGCATTTGCAGGCAGTCCACTGATCTCAATAATAATAAATCCTTGATTCATTTAAGAGTTGAGGTTGCAAACTGTAAATCCTAATCACTACTTCTCAGAAGCAAAACCAAAATTCAAATTTCAAGTTCTGAGCTAGTGTATATTCCCTTTTGAATGAGAAAAGCAGTATCAGTCAAGTTACCTCCCAAATTTAGCCTCACAATTCTAGGCATTGAATAGACTTTGACTTGGGGATAGGAGAAATTATAACCTTATTATTGCTTTGGATTTTGATCACATAAAAATGAGTTAATTTCAGAGACATACTTTTAGTGTATAAGGCATAGGAAATGAAACCTCTTTCTGAAAATAGCTTCTAGATTTATCTGTGGTCACTTTTCTGAGTGCCATTTCTATATTGAAATTCAACTTCCTAATTTTCTTCTCTGTGTGGAAAAAAAATGGTGTGTCAAGTTTTATGATGCCATTAACAGACTTTTGATGGCTGGAGTTGCAACAACATAAATTGCCATGTCTGCAACAATAAAGACTGACCCTTGGAGATTATATATTTCTAAAGGTGGTATTATCTACACATAGAGAATGAAAATAGAATTGAGATATGCAACTCAATGCATCAGTGTAAAGAACATGTGCACTAATTAAACCAAAGGAAGCCTCATTTTCCAGAAAGTGTCTAAATCTTGCAATTTCTCATTTTATCATTAACTGAAACCTCTGTATATTAGCCCCAAATATTACTTCCTGAATGTGATATTTTTTTCTTAAATCTCAATAGGAAATGACTAGTCTGAGAATCATTTAATAATTTAATAGCTGCCATACAAAACACTGAGGGTAAATTCTAACACGTTCTACTAAGTGAAGGAACACAGACATCAAAGAGTATGTAACGTATGGTTGCCTTTAGTCATGAAATCTTAACAGATAAAACTATAGTTACAGCAAGCAGATCCAAGTTTAAGGATGATGCAAACGTCCTAAATCACACTGTGGTGGTGGTCACACTACTGTCTACATTTGTCGAAAGTCATCACCAAAATAAGGCTGAATGTTATTGAATGAAAAGTCTGTCCAAATAGAATTGATATATGAAAATTTAAAAGGCAACCACCCGTGGTAAATGTTATCTATGTTTGTTTGTTTGTTTAGAGGAATGAACTGAGGTTGAAGTTGAGTAACCAGCATAAGACCTCACAGTGAACTGGACCTACCTCTGGCACCAAGACTTGGAATTCTGTGCGGGAAGGTAGGAACCTACATGGACTCCTGCTACATCACTAGCTTCTGTTGCTCTGTGTAGAGTAGATATACAACACGTATTTACAATACATTTAAAAATCAGTGTCTTGAAGGCGAAGTTCTGCTCACTTGATTGCCTAGTGTTGTGCCCTAATAAGTGTTCTGCACTAGTCATCTTCTCTTTCTTTAGGAGAATCTGACCTGGAAACCAGAAGTTTCCCAAATGGTCAAGATGGTATAGAAATGTGTTAAATCTCTCTGTACTATTAAGCTACCAGGTACAAGCATTAATTTCCAAATCAGGAGTTAATTTATCCTGGAGGATTAGAAGTATGAATGTTTTCTTGTTGGTGCAGAAATTCTAGGCTTCATATCTTGCATAAAATTTCTTTGCTTTCTTAAATGCACCTGGATAAGAGTATTAGAAATGTATATTCCTATTTTCTTTTTCCATTGTCATATTTGGGCCTTTTCTGTCCACAGTTCCCTCTAAAGGGTTTCAACTAAGACTTTCCACGTTGAAAGTGATGCAGACGATCAGTGCTTGTCTGAGAAGTCTAACTGGACGTGTCTAGATTTCATTCTGTTTATAAATGGCCTTGTATCCTACCACAGTTCTCTTAGCATGCCCAATTTTTAAAATGTTCTATCACAGATCTCAGATATGACAGTCTCTCCTTGCACCTGGAACACCCATGTTTACCAGAGAAAATTTCTTATAAACAATTTAGACCAGGTTGCCAATCATTCATGCTGGGCCTGGCAGGGTAACTCAGCTGGTTAGAGCTTCTCCTTGTACACCAAGGTTTCAGGTTTGATCCCTGGTCCGGATACACACACACACGAGTCAAACAATGAATGGTCCGTAGGCGAAACAACAGAATAAGTTTCTCTGTCTGTGTTTCTTTCTTCTTTCCTCTCTCTCCTCTGAATTTACTTTATACAAAGTAGATGTCTCATATTTTAAAATAAAATCGGATAGTGTTCTTCTTTATAAAACCCTCTAGTGGCCTCTCATAACCCTTAGAATAAAGCCCCAATTAACAGCCAAGGCCTAATGATGATGACTTTGGTACCTCTCTAGCTACGTTTCTAGAACTTTCTCCCCACCTCGAACATACCCTTGGTTCATCCTCTCTGCAGGGCATTGCTGGTTTTTGTTTCTTTTCCTTCATATCTTTTTGTGGCTCATTTTCTCACTTCATTCAAGTCCAGGTCCTAATATCACTGCTTCAGAATATTGAGTAAGCTATCACCTGTCTCACTCTCTCACATGCACACTTCACTCTTTTCTGCTTAACTATCTTTATTTTTCTTCACAGTACTTCAAAATATTTCACAGTACCCAAAACTCTTTACTTATTTATTATCTAACTCCACAAATTAGAAAGTAAGAAAAAATAACCTTGCCTCTCTTGTCCCTTGATTTAGTCCCAATAGCTAAAACCTAGTAGTTATGTAAAATATATTTGTAGACTAAATGAATCAATTGACTTCCCTTGGCAGAGAAGCCTGGCCGTAGTCCCCTAAGAGTCTGGACCAGAGACAATTTTAGTATAATAATCTTACTTAGGTTTATATTATCCTTTCCCTATGATCTTAAACTGTGCCTTCTCATTCTTTTCTTTTCAAGAGAATTTCAGTGCCGCTTGAGAACACTGACCCAGAGGTTAAGAGGCATCCAAGAAGTATTTGCTCCAGGAGTTAAAAGGATATTCTTGACACTTGTTCTACTAGCCTTGTCTTATCTTCCCAAACCAAATAAGAAATTATAGGAGACATAGAACAGAGGTCTGTGTTCTGAACTTCTTAGTGAACATGTACATATAAAAATGAAAACTTCTCACCTACAGGCCACAGTAATTGTTCTCCCAACTAATTAACAGCAATTTAAGAAAGATCCTTAAATATCTTTTTCCACCTGGAGCCAAAACACAGTCTCAAAGGGAGAAATCTCCACAGGTCCTGCCATCCGAGGGCTCTTGCACTGAATGATGGGAAGTGATGATGGCATTACTTGGCAGCTTGAAGTGGAGTCTTTCCACACTTCCTAGAGATAAGGAAGTGTGCAAGGATGAAGGGATTGTCCAAGGAGTTGGCCATACATGACATTAAAAGCATCAAGAATATGCCTAGCATATAGTAGCTGCTTAATAAATTTTAATTGAATAAATGAATAATTTAGCTCTTTTCTCCATTGAAACAATTGAAAAAGCTGGAGCTTACTGCATATAGCATCTGGAAGCTCACAAAGACTTTTCTCACAAAATTCAAAGAGATGTTTTAGCTTTTCATCATTTTCTACTTAATAGATGTCTTCCTCCTTGAACTGTCTCTTCACTTGTTACTCTGACATTGCACAAAACGGGGTCTTTTTCAACCCTTAAGTTTTTCTTTATCTACTTTGACTTCCTCTCTCCCTCCTGCTAGCTCATATGTCTAAGTTTCTCCGTGACTCTCTTTACAGGTGACCCTGTAAGTTCACTTCCTCGGAGACTTCATACATTCTTCAGAGCTCTAAATATTTCCTCTATGCTGATGGCTCAAATAGCATTTCCATTTCTCCCTGTTCAATGAGGCTCCAGTCCCAGACTTAGAAAATTTGCTGCCAAATTTCTGATTCCAAAGATAAACTTTTTTCAAGATTTCACAATGACTCCACTTTGCCTCCTAAGTCATGTTTAGGGAATGACACTTCGAATTTAAACCTTCTTCTCCAGCTGTTTTTCCCAGGACGCCCCAGCATGACCTCTCTCCCACTGAAGTCACTGTCATTTATAATTACTTCCGCCTTCCCCAGCTCTACATCTCTAGCATCACACAGCTATTCTCTCTTCTTAAAATGCCTCCCACTCTTTATTAACTATCCAAATCCAGTAACATGCAATCCAAGGAATGCTTTGTTGGTTGTCAGGGAAAAAGAAAAATAAATGAAAAAAAAAATCAGAATATTGGACAAAGAAAGAGGAGAATTGGATTGGTATCTAACTGGATGACCCCAGAAAAATAATTTCTCCCTAAGCCTCAGTTTCAATAGTATAGGGTGTTTTGGGGTAGAACTCTAGCTTAACTCAGTAATCCTATATAGTTTCATTAGTTCCTTCTCATCTGACTATAAATACTCATTTAAAATAATTTGCCTCTCCTTCCCCCCACCCCCCGGCGAAAAAACAAAAAAACAAACAAAACAAAAAAACACCTCCACATACAATTTTACTATTTTCCAAGTTCAGCAAGTCCACTATTAGGCATAGCTTTTGCTGGTAGAGATAGAAATACCCACAGTAATAGTACATAATTATGGCATGGTTACTAATGAAAACTGACTTTCAACAAATCAAATTAAGAAAAAAAATTATATGTTACCCCCCAAAAATAAAAATTTTGGCATTAGTGACATTGGATGTCTTATATCCATTATATGGAGAAACTAAAATGTTTTTAAGATAATTTTCAAAACAATAAACTTAAAGCATTATAGAAGTAAAGTATTTTCTTTTAGAAAAAGGATTAACATAATAACTTCTATTTTGTGTCAAATCAAATATTGGAGGCCCAGCTTTGCTGACTTAGCTGTGTGCCTCGCCACTGCTTTGATCATCTCCAGAAGGTGTTTGGAGACACTGACTGATTTGTGTATGTCCATTCCCTCCACCCCCAGGCTCTGCCCCCAGATTTGATTGGTCAATATGCTATCTTAAATGTTTTGACTGTTTAAAAAAATTCTCTAAGGGTGGAAAAATGTCCAGTCTTATAAAACTGGCCCACATAGAGCAAGGCCTCGTCTCAAGAATGAAATAGTGACAGCCAGTCTTCTTGGGGAAAGGATTTTTTCCTGATATAATAAGGGAACCAGCAGCCAGGTCAGGGCTACTGCTGACTGTGGTCAGGTGGCACATTGCTATGTACATTTCTCCCTCCCATTACACAGTAAGGAAGGACCATGTCACTGTGAAGTAGAGCTGCAATGAAAACTGTGTGCATCTGTAAGAGAGAGAGAGAGAGAGAGAGAGAGAGAGAGAGAGAGGAGGGGGGAGAGGAGAGGAGAGGAGAGGAGAGGAGAGGAGAGGAGAGAGAGAATGTGTATGCATGCACTAATGCACTATGCAAATGCACATGGAAACAGAAATAAATTTGCTGGCAGAAGACTTAAGAGTGTGAGGTCATAACTGTCAATAAGCTCAAAGGCTTTGAAAATTTTGAATGTAACAGTGAGAAAGACAGTAAGTTTATCTTCAAAAGATAATATCCATATTTCCCCTCTAGAGATTCAGGGAATATCCAGATGCAGAAAGGCATTACCTTCGGGTGAATGGACAACTCACTAATTTTGATGTCCATAAGTAGGAAACACAAAAATGATATCTCATAATAATTTAAGAGTCTAATGCAGCCACTCCAAAACTGAGTTGTCATGTGGAATGATTGTGTTGAGCAGCCTCAGGTGCCCAAACTGTAAGTATAAAACGGTTTTATTTTTTTCAGTAACTGCCCACATCGATGCAACGTGGAAGTTCATATTCTTGCTGGCTACAAGCCACGTTTGCTAACAATCCTTTGGCCCCATCGTATTATTTCTCAGCCACTTTCAGTTTTTCATTCTCCTCTTGGCCTGTACGACTCATCCTTGTTCATTTTAAAACTTTATTTAATGTTGTAAAAAAAAAATCCTTTCCTTTCTCCTAGTTAAGCATGAGCTAGAGTTGTAATGGCCTCCGGATGGGGTGAGTTTGATGGGCCTCTGACCCTTCTTCCTATCCCCTTTGCTTGCTGCCAGCATCTCAGGTGTTGGTAAGCAGAAGAGGAGAGAGAAAACAGATCCTTCTTACCTACCTGACAGCTGCAACAATCCCACTCTCTCCCTCCCCAAGTATTCGCTGCCTACCGTCCTGGCCCTCTGTCCGCAGGCTCCTCGTGGGGAGGTGGGGGCTCACTACTCAGCAGCACCATTGAGGCAGTGGCAGTGTCTTGAGACTTTCCCTCTGTTCTTCCTGCAGAACACAGGAGGTGGGCAGTCTCAAGCAGCAATCCGCTCCACAGCAGTCTCAGCAAACTGCCCACCCCAACCGCATCTCTTTGGGCACCTACAGGATCCATCCCATATAGTTTGGGCAGTGGGAACCCCTGGGGGAGGGGGCGGTGGTCCTTGCCTGCGGCCCATCTGCCAGGCCTCTCCGGCACGCTCTCCCACAGTTTGTTTCTTCACGGTTCCATGAACACGAAATATGGCAGCCAGCAGATTTCCAAGAATGCAGTACCTTCTTGCAACTTCCCATAATTGCTTAGCTTGGGGAAAGAAAGTAGCTCTGGGCCTCCAGAAGAATGGGGTTACATCTTTGTATTGGACAGCATTGCAGGAATCAGAGAAATTTTTGCCTGTACTCACGCAGACAGGCATTCTAAGACTGACAAAATGCCTTTCCCCCCTGCTGTATCTATTTTGTTCTATTAAGTTCCCATGACTTTATATAAGACAATTTGTAGCCCTTGGCATCTTAGCATTTTTACAGCCAAGAAAGGCAGAGCTATGCACTTCTGGCAAGACAATAGGATCTGAAGCTCAGCAGACAGCAGGCCTGTGATTGTATAATAACGTCAAAGAACCCGACAACGGTAACTCTTAACCCTTCGTGTTTGGCGTGATGATTGCGGCAGGTGTACTATTTGACTTTTTAGTCTCTCTTTTAAAAGTTCAGTCTTGAGGTTTGATTCGCCCCATGCATCTTGGAGCAGGATGGCATTACATTCCTTACTTCCTTCTCCTTGTTTGGCTTAGCTGGTTGACACTCAGAGCTGCCTGGGAACGGCCCTGGCTGTTTGGGAGGATCACTATTGGGTTTCATCTCTGGCTTCATGTGAAGCATCTGCAAATAATCAAGATGCAGAAAGGCACTCAGAGTGGGAGCAGCCTTCGGGATTTGATTTAAGTGCACCTTCCTGTGAGCTGCATTTCTCTGTTTACATACATTCCTGCTCTGAAGGCCAACTTCCTGTCATAAAGAGGCATACCAAATTGGGGTATTTAGAAAACAGTGTGCTTCAAACCCTCCTAACTCTGGAAACAGGCTTGATTTTTAAAGGCTGTGTCATAAAATGCAGCACTTTACCCTAACTTCCATGATTCCCACACATTCTCCCCCCCCCTCCCTCTCTCCCTCTCTCCCTCTCTCCCTCTCTCTCCCTCCCTCCCTCCCTCCCTCCCTCCCTCCCTCTCTTTCACACACACACACACACACAGAAATTAGTGCTATTTTCACCAAAAATATGTCGGTACAGATCTTGTTTGGTGACTCGAAAGTGACATTGCACAATGACTGAAAAAGGAAAGGAACTTATTTTTCAAAAGTGACAAATCCCTGAGAGAAGACACGGTGTGACCAATCCCATATCGTATAAGTTTGAGCAGTCCAGCTTTCTTAAATGATTTAGGTGTCATGCTTCCTCTGGCTCCTTCAGTTATCTTCTATGTTTATACTAGTGGCCTGGTGCACAAAATTCGTGCACATTAAAGGGGATTAATTAGAGGAAATATTTCAATATTGCTATTTGCCCTTTCTCTATAATAGAAGTGTCAGAGATGAAAGAAAATTAGTAAAATGTATATGAAAATCTTCCACCTGTAAGAGTCTGGGGCACACCACGGGACCCAGAGTCAAGTCCCCACCCACCCACGTGCACCTCAAAATTGTTCAAGACCCTGATCTGGCAAGCCCCCCTCGTTGGGCTAGATCCAGACCTGGCTGATCCCACCCTTGTCAAGCCCCATCAGGTGGAGGGTGCAGCCTCAGGTCCTCTGGCCTGGCACCAGAGTGGGAGAGAGGGGAGGGCATGGCCTGAAGTCCCCCATCAAGCTCTGCCAGGCACAGGGAGTGGCCTGTATTGCCCCAGCCTGGCACTGGGGTGGGGGGTGTGACCTGAGGTCCCCTGGCCTGGTGCTGGGGTAGGGGGCATGGCCTGATGTCCCCTGGCCCAGCACCAGGTCAGGAGGTGCACCTTGAGGACCTCTGTCAAGCCCCACCAGGCAGGGAGTGCAGCCTCAGATCCCCCAGCCTGGCACCGGGGTGGGGGGTACAGCCTGAGGTCCCCTGGCCCAGCACCTGGGTGAGGGGCGCACCTTGAGGTCCCTCATCAAGCCCTTCCGGATGAGAGGCATGGCCTGAGGTCCCCACTGATTGCTCCTTAAGGCTCGTTATGGGAACTCGGCTTCAGCTGTGGGTGCAGCCATCTTTGTGGCAGAGTGATGGTCAATTTGCATATTCCCTCTTTATTATATAGGATTCTTTTTCAAATGGTTGCTCAGTAGATCCTTTCCTACTCTGCCTTGACATTTCATTCTCTCTGCCAACCAAGCTTAGTTCGCTTTCCCAGGTGAAACCTTTTCTTAGCATAGACTCAAAATGCATAGTTCCAGCCCTCCTTCTCTACCCTACTACTCTCCAAGACATAACTTGTGAAGTTCAGTTTCAAGTCTATGCTAGATCTAATTAGGACTTAATTAGGTCAAGCATCCACCACTCAGAAATCATTCTTTCCATGGTCACCAATGAAAGTTATTATTATTAAATCAAAAAGCAGTGAGCAGTTTTCACTGTGTACTTATTACATGTTCTCTAGAATTTGCTTCTCCTGACGGAACCCTCCCAAAACTTTTTCTTCCCTTGGTTTTGTGACATTACTGTGTCTGTGTTAATCACTATGACAGGCTCCCTTTATCCCTGAATACTTTAAGTCTGGGGCTTTTCTAGGGTATCATTTTAAAATGTAGTGTTATTAATCCCTACATGCTGTTCATTGCTCTTCCACCGCATCAGTGTACAGTAGATACTGATGATTCCCAAATCTACATATTATCCTGCGCTCTCTCCCTCATTTATGGAATCCTTTTAGTAATCAGTTCCTATCAATCCTGCCTAGGAATCTCACTTGAATCTACAACATATCTCCATCCTTGGTTTTAAGAGCAATATTATATGGAGGGCTCCATCCTCACACTGTGAGTGAATCCTGCCTCTCGCTAGCTGTCTATCTGCAGATAAGATATTTAACCCCTTTCTACCTCAGCTCCCACACCAGGGTGTGCTGGTGTTATTACTATCAATGTTATTGTTCAATTCATCATTATTTTTAAAAATCTCGATAGCTGTAATCACCCCTTAACAGATTTCCCCCCATTTGTCTCTCTCAAACTTAATCTATCAAACAAATTTATCTTCCTAAAGGATTTGCATATCTTTTCAGTGCATAATCTTCCAGGGTGGCTTTCTTTTCGTTTTTAATATAATTATATAATTCTGATGACCCACACTCTCTATGACATGATTCCTTCCAACCTTTTGTGCCTAATCTATGGCACAGAGAATGAAGGACACCAGTGCCTCCTTCCACTTTCAACCAGCAGTTATGGTGCCATATGCCCAACCTCTCTGTAACTGAGTTGTTTTCTCTTTGGAAAAGAAATGTCTACTGCTGCATTCTAACAAATAGGCATTTTGAAAATGAGATTTCACAATTGTTGTAGGTAGAGTCAAGTTATAGATTGAGGCAGCAAATCTAACATATAAATATTACACAAGTTCTATGCATGGCCACCTATCATTTACATTTTTTATTCCACCATTGTGCTGCAGAATTTTAGTAATTAATTTATGTATGCCATGAGATGAAAAAGGTTGAAAACCGCTGGCCTAACCTCCTTTCCATTTTGTTTCTAGTGTTTCATTTCACTCTGTCATGCTTCACAGTACTGAAAGCAATATCCACAGACATGAAATAAATTGATTGTGTTCAAGAGAGATAGCATAGATTATTGAGATAATTAAGTATAGTGGTAACTCTTCCTACAAAACCAAAATTGACTTTTTTTTCTGTAGTCCTGAAACTTAGGTACTCTACTTTAAAAAATAATATTTACTTAAAAACAACAACAAAAACAACAGCCACTAGGCATTATAATAGTATAAATTCTAAAAATTGGGCAGTGAGGGTAATCATGAATTAGTGTCCTAAGAGTCATCAGAAATGTGGAACAATATAATAAAATTAAAAGTCTTTGGGGACATTGAAATACTGATATGGTATGTATACCACACTATACAGTTTCTGAATATTTTAAAGGACATAGAAATACTATTATTTGCTGCTCATTTTGAATACTTATACCACGCATTTTCAAAATTCAAAATTGTATTGTGTATTCTCATTACTTTATATATGATAAACTCAGAAAGACCCAGGGACTTAATAGAAACAAATCATGTACTTGGAAAATTAAAACACAATTTATATATTTCTTTACTTTAAAAAGTTACTTATTCCTTCTTGTTAGTAGACTTGACATGAAATTCTGGGGGCAAGTTTATCCAATAAAGTAGTATAATATTTAAAGTCTAATTCTAGAATTCCCTGGCCACTTTTTCAGGTTACTTAGCGTAATAGAATCTGGTTAGAATTTTTAGGTATTGAACAAATACATAAGAGATTTACCTCTTCATTAGCTATTTATATCAGTTTGTTTTTAAATGTTACTTAAAACACCTTCTCAGTGAATCACTATTTCTGAGGTGATAGTTAGAATCACACCTTTATTTTCTAGGACTAGCATGAATTGATTATTAGCAAATTTCTACCTTACTGTGTTTTTTAGTTTTTTGGGGGGGAAATAACTATTTAATTTAAACTTTCTCAAGTTACTTGACCAACATTCTAGTTTTATAAAAATATTCCATATACTTATTCCATACCAATGTTCACAGTTACGTGAGATGCCATTCACCAAAGATAAAACTTCCTTTATTAGGCAGTGGTGCTATGTCTTCTCACACTCGGACTGGCCATTGGTCGCAATGGTAGAGGAAGTAGCATCAGAATTCCAGCGCTTGGCTGGAAGTGGTACTGCCACATCAGCCTCTCAGTGAAGCAGGGAACTGTCAGCAGAACTGCTCCTATGTTTGCTTTCTGGAAGGCAAATAAGTGGTCCCTCAGGTCAGGAAGACTCAGACAATAAAGCTTTATAGATTGCAAGCAACACCTTAATGGTGTTTGAATGTGAACAGGAAGTCCAGGCAATCTTGCTGTGAAATGAAGTTCAGATTCCTGCGTGTGCATGTGCTTTTTATTCTGTGCCCTTAGAAGATACAGAATAGATGCCAACATCATATTACTATTTGATCGTTCTTAATATTTCATAAACCTTAATTTGAAAGAATCAACATGCATGTGGAATATATTATCTTCCCAAGTGCTTGTAATAGTTTTATACTGTAATTGGGTTTGTGCTTGTCCAGATTTAATGAAATATATTGTATGTAAGGAGAATGGCTACCGATGAGAATATTCTATCTCACTTTAACATATACCACCCAAGCTTTCCCTTTGCTGAACTTCCCACTAGTTTACATCATGACACTATTTATAGATTTAGTTTTGTTTGTTTTGTTTAAAGATCTTTATTATTAATTAAACTATAAGCTCTTTGAGGTCTGGGTCTACTCCTGCCTAAGTTTATCACTAAATAATCAGAAACCAGTTCAGTCTCTGGAATTGGAGTGCCCTATTAATGACCAGTAGAATAAACACTCTTCTAATATTGTTTGTAAAGACATGGGCAAAAGATTATGCCATTTGATTAAATCCTTGAGCATACAGTACTGTGACAAAGTATATCAAATGTATATTTACATTTTTTTAAATGTTTTTATTGATTGTTTTTAAGAGAGAGGAAGTGAGAGGGAGAAAGAGAAAGAAACATCGGTGTGAGAGAAACATTGGTCAGTCGCCTTCTGTACACACCCCAGCTGGGGACTGAACCCACAACCTGGGCATGTGCCTTGACCAGAATAGAACTGGTGATCCTTTGGTGTTGGGCAGGACACTCAACCAACTGGGCTACACCGGCCAGACCATATGTTTACTTTTAATATAGAAATAATATTAAATAAAGGATTCCTTTCTATCATCTCTCATATTCTTATTGTGAAGAACAACAAAAATCAAAGCTGTTTTGTACCACATAAATTGGCAGGAAAATACAGCATTTAAAAATGTAAAAAATATTTACATTTAAAGTCTCAAATATCAGCAATATTTTTTCCAGAATCTATCTTGATATCCTTTTCAAACAGAAAAAAATGTACAATAGAAAATTATATTGTTATGTCCCTTGTATAAAACAACAATTACAGACATTCTGTTGTTGCAGATTTACATACTGTCCCTTGTCTGGTCCCTATCGTGACAAATAACATGGCTTTGTTAAATGACTGGCTAGAAAAGGGACAAAATTCACCTTCACGAAGTGCAGGAAAATGAACAGGCCTCCCCAGGCGTTAAATGCATGGCTTCCTTGTATAGCTCAAGGCTTATCCCGAAGGAGCAAGTCAGTCAGAGTTTGGGATCTGTTTCTCTTCTCACAGGACCCCCTTTACAGCTCATCATTGCGTTCTGCTTGGAATTTCCACAACTTTCCACTGTACAGCTAATGTAAACTCCAAATCACAATCGACTCCATACTATAAGCATGTGCTCAAGGCCATTTCCTAATATAGAAAGATACGCTTTCTCTTTCGATTACATCTGCAAAGTTCGGTAATTTCCCTTTGGCCCACACTGGAACTTCGTTTTAATGTAGGAAGCTCTCAAATATTTATAGAGGAATATAAACAAAAAGTATTTCTGTCTTCTTTGATAAATCTGTTGCTCCTGTTACTCCTGCCTCTTTAGCCATCACTTTTAATTTTTCTTATTTGACAGAAACCAATATTCTTGATTTCAGAGTACTCTTTTTTCTCATGCATATAGCATTAAAGCTTGCAAGTGTTTAATTAAAGAGCAATTCACTCAACTCGTCTATATGCTTCTTGGTTAACATTCAATATCTAGAACAATACTTATATGTAGTCATGCTTAATAATTCCCCTGTAACTATCTGTTGAAAAAAATCATAAAAGTTAAGTTCACCTACTTTCTGAAAAAGTATTTATTTATATATATATATATATATATATATATATATATATATATATATATATGGCATATATGCATGTGTGTGATGAGAGAGAGAGAGAGAGAGAGAGAGAGAGAGAGAGAGAGAGAATACTATGGAAAACATATGTGTCACTCAAAGTTACCAGAGTAGATGTGCCATGGAGGGTATGCATGTGACAATTTGTTTACAGGTGGTACTTCTGAGAATAAAGATAATTGATCTCTCACTTCAAGGAAGTCCTGTTGAAACTGGAAGTAAGATCTTAATGAAATGTACTGAACTGAGTATCAAATAAGCTTCCAAAAATAATTTGTCAAAAGCCAAGAATTATCGCAGTGTTTTGGAAAGTGGTCAACAAAAACCATTCAACTTCAATGCAAGGAAAATTCTTGAGCTATTGACAGCCACTCACTCTATATTTTGACATAGGGCATGAGTGGGGTAAGGGGGAGCAATGGGAGATAAGGACACATATGTAACACCTTATTCAGTACAGAAAAAAGTTTTGAAAAAGAGATTTTAACCGTACACTTTGGTGTCATAAGACTATCCTATCCTAATACTTAATTATCAAAAAAAAAAAAAAAAGGATAGAGAAATAGTATGAGAATAAAGAGAATGAACAGAAAAATAATTTCCAGGAGAATTTTATTTTTATCTTTAATGAGATACTTATGAATTTATTGTCATTATTTTGAAAAAAAAATATTTTGAACTTTTTGAAAATAAAATAAAGGAAAATAAAATAAAATCTGAGCTTTTAGTATAAAACAAGTGTTCTCTAAACTCTTCTTCCACATAAAACATCTATTTATTCTCAGGCATAAAAACATTCCCTACTTTATTTACATCATAAATGTAAATAACTTTTGGATATCAGTATTTTATTTAGATAAGGTAAGAGAACATGAGACTATTTTAAATTGTTGACTGTCATAAACTTAGGATATTTTTTGATCTAAATATCAGAAGGCTCAAGGTAGTCTAACTTTACAAGAGAAATTCAAGAATTAAGTTTCTCTTTAAAATGTAAAATCTGTTTCAGATCATTATCATCCTCATAATATCACAACTATCAGGTTATTGTGATTTAATTTCCTGTACTTGCTTAGCATTTCACACATCTTGCTTTCACTGGTATCTGCTGTTCCCCTTTGCCATACTAAAAACGGTGAAAGATACAATCCCAGCTGCCTTGGAGAGGACTGTTTGAATGTGTTTGTTGTTTTAATTTGTTTGACTACAAACAAAAACGTTATTATCCTGCCCAGTTTTGTATTGTTTTAGTATTCCTTTACTCTTTAGGAAACTGAGTAAATTCTTTGTGCTTTATGAGATTGAGGAAGCTCTCCACCTTAAGTTTTAGGCGAGCTCACTACTTTCTGCCTTCCAAGAGCCTGCAATTTCTTCTCCCCGATTCTCTCCCAAGTCACTTCACATCTCAGAGCAAAAAATTCTCTTCTAGCCCTGATGTGTCAGAGGTCGTACAGTGGCCTCACCCCTCCATCCCTTTCCAATGATTAAGACTGTTACTAAATTCCGGCAACTTAATCAATTTTCATGCTACATGTATCATATTTCTTCATCAACAATCAATAGCTCTACTTTGGAAAAGCGGAACAATGGGATCTGTCTTTCCATCTGCCCAAGGTTGGCACTGGCTGGAGAATGCACCATTTAACCAGAATTACCTTTAACTTTAAGAGACAAAATTTTAGGGTTTGTCCTCAATAAAGAAGGCAATATTTCTCCATGTGCATACACAGCACCCCCTTTTCTAAAGAATGTTAATAAATGACATGTAGAAAAAGAAATATTTTAACTTTAAAGAACTTTTTTGGAATAATGGGTTAAAAAAATTAAGAAAGCATCTTCAATGATGATCTTGGGGTTCTGAAACTGTTAACATTTTTTGCGGGAAACGAGTAAATTCGGATCCACCAGGAGACTGTCAATGGCATACATTGGAACCTCTAGTTGGAACCGGCAAAAATAAAAATGTTTTACGTCGTTGTCGTGTGTGTGCCACTCATAAACTACGCAGTGAAACGCAGTACATGTGCAAGTTTTGTAATGTACCCCTGCACAAAGGAAAGTGTCTCCAACGCTACCGCACAGTGGCGGGAAAATGCCCGCTTACAAAGTGTTTTAATGCGCAGTCAGTCTACAAGTGGTATTGAACTCTATGGGAAGTTCAAGGTTCATCTAAGCTGCACTGCTATGAGTCAGCATTAAAGCCAACTGTCCCCCCACCTGCACTGATTCAACCACATTATCTGAGAGCATAATTTTCAAAGAAAAAGAGTACACCTGGGCATAATCTTTAGTCTCTCTTTCCTTCCAATAAAGTCTATAACGGCTCTTACAAAGTGCTTACCATTGTGTGGTTAAAACTAATCCTGTTTTCTCAACCTGAAAAGGCATAGCGTAAGCAGCTCCAAGCACGGGAACCAGAAAAGGGCTTTCTCTCCCTCTCTATCTCTAGGCAGAAGCGTGATGAACTCTGATGCTTGGTTCTAGACTTCATATGGTCCAAACCAGCTTACTCAGGTTTTTCATTAGAATTTCAGAAAACACAATTTGTTACTCTGTCTCCCTCTTGCAAATATCCCTCTTACAAGCCTTGTGAGTAAAGTTGTTTAAACTGAAGATAGGATTGAAGTGTCACTGATACTACTAGTGAAAATCAACTTAATATTATTTGAAATCACACTTTAAATATATCCTGTCTGCAATATTTCTTTAATAGATAACATTTCTAAAGTTGCTTAACCCCATAGGTTTGATTTTTAATGTGAACCTATAGAATAGTTGCAAATTTAGTAGGGTTCAAGTGTTTGCTCTACTACTCACTAGTGAGAGGGTCTTCATTTATTTTCTCTGTCTCTTTGAGCCTCAATGTCCTAGAATATAAATGGAATTATGAATACATATCTCATAATGTTGTTTCAAGTAATGACTGAAATGATATGTAAAGTCATTAGGATAGTATGTGGCATGCTGTAAGTGCCAGATAAATTTTTATAGCTACAAATATGTCCTCATAATTTCCTCACCATGCAGCCCAAGATTAAATCATAACATCTTCCTGTCTAATAGTATCCAATCACCTTTCGAATAGATTCCAAACTTCCTTAAAGTCATAAAGTCAGCCCCTTTCTACCTAACCATCCCCCTTTTGTATGACTTTTTACTTTTTATGTTTCTTTGGTCTCACCAACCTTTAATCTATCCCTTTAACACACCAAAAGGCTCTACTTGTTTGTACTTCTTCTGTTTATTTCCTAGAATTCTCAGCTGTACAATTTTTATTTGGTTGAATTCTTCCTGTCACTTAGGTCTCAGTCCAAATGTCACCGTTCCTGAACATAAAAATACATCATTGTTTTATTTTTAAATTAGATTTCCCACTCGTTAAAATTCTCTTACATGTTTATTTGTTTTTACCTATCTGCACCATTAGAATGGCTTAGGGGTCTTTTCTGTTTGTTCAGCGCTATATTCAAAGTGCTTAGATAGTACTTGAAACAAGGTAAACGCTCAATCAATTTTTGTTTGATAAAATAAATGGAGTAGACTGTGGCCACTGTAAGTGATTCTGTTGTGGGTTTGGCTAGCACCAGAAATTATGGATGTTCTTGTACCTGGCGCCAGAGGGAGGTGCCTGGGGAGTAACTGAGAGAGCTAGATATTTCGTCAGCTAGCAGCCTAGCCCTTCATTCTAATCCTTCTTATCTTTCATAAGCCATGTGATGATTCAGGAAGGAAGAGGACAACATGGGGGCCTCATATGTTTGATGCCCCCATCTTATTCATAGCTGGCAGTGTTAAGACATCGTAAAACCACCTTTACACTCTTATGGACTGACATCCTCTATTTGCACAGAGCTGGAAATGTCCATCAGATGGACGCCTTTGATAATTAAATTTATACATGGGAGGATGTTCCCAAGAGTTTCTGTCTATAGATAGACTTAGATGTCAAAAATACCCCAGGGCACCTAGAACTCAGCTCTTGGATTCTAATATCACATTGTTCAATAAAAGGCACTACGTCTACTGGGAAAAGTGACTGAATTGAGGGCTAGGCCAGGGAACATGCAAGATGGACTAGAGCATCTCATAGTGCCCAAAAGTAAAGAAGTGCTCAGAAAACAAAACCCTCACCATGATGGGGACACATCAAGAGTACACAGGTGCCACCTGGAAGAGTTCTCAATTGCCCAAGAAATTAACCAGCAGAATAAAGTAATAGTGCTTTATAACCCAAAGTATAAAATGAATATCCATGAATCTATATTAAGATGAAGAAATAAGTCAATAAATAAATAAATGGGGGGAAAGAGACAAATCTCCCTTGCAGAGGAATTCTAGGTAACTTATGTAGATACTGTGCTCTCAAGTATGGGGAGTGTTAATGAGTACACTCCTCTTCTAATGAGTTCAGTATGGGAAGAAGAAAAGAATAACTTAACAGGTGGAAAATATTAATACTACTTCAGTCAGGTAATCATAATATCAATAGTAATAACTCATGTTATAGTATCTAGCCTTAACAAGATGGGATATAATGACATTTTGCCTCTGTAGCCATAACCTGTCACATCATAATAAAAAAACATCAGTCAAATTCCAATTGATGAACATTCTACATACCTGATACTCCTTAAAAATGTCAAGGTTATCAAAAAAAAAAACAAGTCTGAGAAACTGTCTTAATCAAGCAGAGCCTGAAGGTACAGAGATTTCCTGAATAGGATCTTGGAACAGAGAAAAGACAATAGGTCAAAACTAAATAAATGTAAATGAAGTGTGTATTTTAGTTAATAATTTATCAATATTGGCTTATTAGTTATAAATATACCTCACTAATGTAAGTTGTTAATAGGGGACACTGTGTATTCAGTATATGAGAACTCTATATGTTACCTTTGAAATCTTTCTGTAAATCTTAAAATTATTCTAAAGTTAAAAAAATTAAATCAAGGATAACCATCCATGCTTGATTTTATAGAAGCAAGTGATGAGGATACTGAGAATAGCAGTTTAAATGTACATCAGGAGCATATATTTAATACTCTATGTTTGTTCAATCAACTTGTGTTTTTTTTACATGTAAAAAATGTTTTCTGCACAAATTGAATGAATTAATGAAAAAAACAGTATTTTTGCTTATTTTCCTAAAGAAATTACTCTAGATGTTTTATGATTTTGAGCTGAAAATAAAACAAGTGAAAAAGAAGTTAGGCTTACTAGGTTTAAGTTTAGTATGCTTTTTTAAAAAATATATTTTATTGATTTTTTTTTTTTTAAGGAGAGGAAGGGAGAGGGATAGAAACATCAATGGGAGAGAAACATCGATCAGCTGCCTCCTGCACGCCCCCTACTGGGGATCTGCCTGCAACTAAGGTATACGCCCTTGACTGAAATCCAACCCGGGACCCTGCAGTCAGCAGGCCGGTGCTCTATCCACTGAGCGAACTGGTCAGGGCTAAATTTAGTATACTTTCATGTAATTGTTTCCAGCATACAAATCAAAAGCTTTTTAGGGACATTACCTAATTTTTTCCCACATTGTTGTGTAGATTAAGGTTATTTTTTTAAAGGCACACTTTTTAAATATTAAGGATAGTTGTTTAAAAATTCAGACTTTGACAAACATTTAATTTAGTCATTTAACCTAAATTAGCCAACTTCCTTTGGGATGAATAACTAGGGAAATATTTAGTCTAGGGAAATATTTATATGAAATTCCTCAAGGAAACCATCTACTCTTGTCTCTATTCTAAGAACCCTGATTAAACAAAACAAAACAAACAAAAACATGAAAACAATATTAAAGAACAAGAACTTGTTGCATATAAAGTTTAGCATATTTAAATAAAGACACTTTTTTCAAAATAAAAAAATGATAGTGGTATATTGGTAAGATATAATAAAATTCATATTCTGCTATATCACTGGTGATAATGTTAATGATTTATTTTTGTAAAACAATTAAAAAGTCTCATTTTACTTGGAGCAAGTTATCTCATAGCTTAAAACGTATCATAATGAAGGAATACAAAGCATTCAAGAGGGTAAAAATAACTATAACGGTTGAAAAGGAGATTTAATATAGTCTGAATTTTGAAATTAAAAAAAAATGGAACAATTTAAAATGCACCAGAATAAGGGAACTGGATTAGAAAATATTACATTATTGGAGAAATGTATGTGGTCATTAAGATACTTATAAAAAATCTGAAACAATTTAATGCCTTAATAAAAAACACACAGTAAATAATGGATACTCTGGAAAAAAAATTAGGTTAATACTGATTATTCTAAAGCTTCCATAAAGTTTTTGACAACTATTTTCCAAAGTTCAATTGATCTCCAGCTTATGTAAAGCAGATTGTTAATTTTATTTATACATTTCATATGGTAACTAATTCAGTTTGGTGGGATATGGAAAGAAATGTTGCTTAAAGTGACTACTCCTGAAACCCAGGTTAAGACTTCTCTGGAGTTGTAATGGCTAGCTAATAACATGACATTAACATTTTTTCAGACCAAAACCATGTCAGTCATGCACCACTGAATAAAATGTGAGGAACTCAAGTGATTATTCATTTGTTGAATTGGACAAAAAACAAAAAGTCTTGAAAAACAAGCCCTGGCTCTGTTTTGAGGTATTCTGTTAGTTCTAAACCTGTGCAGGAGACTGGACATATCCAGCTTCTCAGCTTTGCATGAGGGTTTACAAACTCAGCTTCCACCTGGTTCCTAAAGCATATGCTCCACCATTAAACTGACAACACATGATTAGTGCAGGAGGCAGGCTTCGGGTCCCTGTGATCTTCATACCTGCTCTTATACCTGTGAATATGTTATCTTAGATGGCAAAGGGGATTTGCAGATAGAATTAAAGTTGCTAATCAGCTGACTTTAAATTAAGAAGATAATTCTAGGCTATCAGTTGGGCCCATGTATTCACATGTTGCCTTTATCATGGAAAGATATTTACATAGATTTTTAAATTTTCTTTTCTTCCTTGTAACAAATATTTGAACACCATATACTAGCTCTCTCCCATTTTGCTCCTTCAGACGCAACTTACCAACCTTCACCACCCTGAAAAAAAAAATTGGAGGAAGAGGAAGGCAGAAGTGTCAATGAGAGTGATGTGGCAGAAAGAGAAGCAGGAGAGTAGAGGCATAAAAAAGATTACCAATGTCCGAAGACAAGGCCATGAGCAAAGGAACGTGTGGCAACTCTAGAAGCTGAGAGCAGGCCACTGACAGGCAGTCCTACTGCATGGAACTGGGTTTGCCAATATCCTGCAGAAGCCAGAAAATAGATTCTCACCTAGAAGGGGACACAGGCCTGCTGCCACATGGATTTTGGCCTTGAGAGACTAATCAGAGGAATTAGCCCAGCCCACCTCACCGTGTACTCTCCCTCAGATCCTCTTTTCCATTTCATATCCAACAACAACAAGAAAAAAAAGCAGCAGCAGCTTCTGCAGTGAAGGAAGGGAAAGGAGAGGGATTAAGAGAGGAGGGGGGAGAGGGACAAGGAAAATAAATAGAACTATATGAAAAAAAAAGAATGCAAAGGAGCTCATAGACATTTAGTTTTAAACCACTAAAGTTCATTACTAGGTCAAGACTTTTGACTTTAGCTATTGAGTCCATGTGAAAGGAATGATCCCTTTTCTATTTATACAATTACTGAGGAGTTTAATAACTGAACAGATAGCATCTGCACTTTCCATCTTAATACTCTTTTACCAGAATGAACAGAAAAGACCACTCTTCTCCAGTTAACAGGTGAGGAATTGTATCTGTGATTCACCTTACTCTCACTGAGTTTAAAAGACTGGATCACTGATCTGTCTATGGAGGAAAACACTGGTATAAAGTTTGCTATGGCTTAAACCAGTCAAAGTGCCTTTATTTCTGCTCTTAGACTTAATTAGAAGCATAATTATTCTGTCTCCTCTTCTTTTCCTCAGAAGTGTCTTCATGATCATGGCCTGCAGGGCAGTGGTTAAAAGTAGACCTTACCAACCTTGAAAATCCTGGGTTGAGTTAAAGCACAGTTTCATATATTAAAAAGAACAATCTGTCCTGGTATTGGCTCAGGGGCAAGTTAATTCCTGTTAATGAATTTTTTTATTCTAGGGAAAAATTCCCGTAAAAAGCTTCCCTGCTGTTTCAATTTTTTTTTCTCTCTCTTTTCTTCTTTGGAGTTGAGTTGGCCTGAGGAAAGCTATTTTCTAGCATGAGAAGTTTTTGCACTGGGGAAATGTTTAACCTTAGATGCTGATTCTGCCTCAAAATAATTGAGATCAAAGTATGGGCCATTTCTAAATCCTCTTTAGACAGAGAGGGAGAGAGAGAGAGAGAGAGAGAGAGAGAGGAAGAAGAAGAAGAAGAAGAAGAAGAAGAAGAAGAAGAAGAAGAAGAAGAAGAAGAAGAGAAGAGAAGAGAAGAGAAGAGAAGAGAGAAGAGAGAGAATTCACCCTCCATGAGATGAGTTTTCTATAAAATGTTAATGTATTTCATAAAAACACCACTTTTCCTATAACACTATTGACATTTCCTCATATAAATAACAATTTGATTGTCCCCTGGTAGCATGGTTAAAGTTAATTAGGATGAAGTGATGAAGATCAACACTGTGTAAATTGGACAGTTCAATAATTCTAATGCAGAGAGCTTCTCTTAAGACAGTAACTTTTTTTAGAATATAAGTGTACATATTCTCTGCTTTGCAGTAAAATGCAATGACAGCACATAGCTATTGAGAGGCTGCGGATGTTGGGTCCTCATCATGAACGAGACCCCACCTTACTGTTCAGAAGAGACATGTGGGCGACTTTGGGCCCCATGCCCTCTCGATTGACAACTACAGCTACTTCAAAAGTTGTGTGTAGTGTTTTTTTTTCCCCTTTAGGATATAAGTAGTTGAAGTCTGAAATATATTTCATATAGAAAACTTTATAACAAAGAATTTAGATGAGAATAGTGTGATAAGGAAAAGAGAAAAGCCCTATCTTTCCTGCGAATCTTGGCCACCCTATTAAGATGTGTATTGATCACATTGAGAGACTTCTAAGCATGAACAGTTCTGGAAATGGCAATAACAAATGTGCAAGTCCCCTCATCTAGCAATATTTGACATCTGTATAATAACCCATTCATTGATATTTGACAGTTATTTATGACTCTTCAAGTGAAGCACAGTTGTTTATTTGGATCTTGATTTATAATTTGAAGTAATCTTCCCAGAAGAATATTAAATATTGTGCTTGACACATTAGTTGAAGTTGAGTCATCATCTATTACCGAATATACCAATATGAAATATTAGGTGCTTTTCTATCAACCTGAAATATTTCTGACAGTGCATTTTAAGTCAATCATTAGTGCTCACTCTTCTGCTGTCTGATGAAAGACACAGTTGGTGATTGAAGAGCCTTTTCAGCTTTCAGAGTTGCACTGAGGTTTCTGGGTCATGGAATCATAGAGCTAGAGGATCCCAGTTGCTGTTTAGGTTTAGGATAGCTAAAAGTTCAAAGAGCATAAGTGATTGTTAATGACTCACCATATGAAACTAGAAGCCCAGTGCACGGAATCACATGGCCCCTGCCCACACGCACAGCCCCACCATGCTCGCAGCCCTGCCCACCTGTGCTGGTCTTTGGTTGTTACAGGTTAGGACCACTGGGTTTTTATAATATAGATGATAATGCCTTTTAGGTATGAAAACTAAACAAAAATTCAATGTTACAGAAATATTTCCAGTCTTGTGAATGGCATTGTGCATGATATTTCCAAACAAGTTAGGTACTCTAGATATAGAAGAGTAGAGAAGAATGTCACATCACAAAGCCAGAATGTGGTGCAGCTAGGTTGTAGGAACCCCTTTAAATAGAATTCCCAGGATAGATTGTGCCATTTAGACAATAATTTTCTGTTCTGTTAATAATTAAAGGTCAGTGTAATGTTCTAATAAAATTTGGATAGTAGGACATTGATAAATACTCTTCATTCAGTTTAACAAAGTTTTAGACAAAAAGTAAGCATATTAATATGCTCTATTAGGCTGATTGAAACTGTGTAAATGGACAAAGCCCAAACTACACAAATGGGAATCTAATTGCCTTGCAGTAATTTATTTTCACTTCCTGGCCTCCAAATTAATAGTAACTAAAAATTTTCTGGAAAGAAGGCCTAATTATTACATTTCTCCTTTTCCAGACTATGCAAACTAATAAATCATAATTAACATTAGAGACTCTTTAAACAGTACCCATCCACCACTATTTCTATAAAATATAATTGACTATGTGCAGGCCTTAAAATATAAATACAGATTTAGGCCCCTAAACACCTTAAATAGTCTTTCTCTTTTTTCCTAGAAAACATACTTGTTTAAATCATAAATACTTATAAGACAAGGGGATTGTGGGACTTTTACCTTATATAAACATACCCTCTGTTCTTATTCACATCAGTTTGTTTTTAAATTTTATAGACATTCTATTTTCACTGCAGCACATTATATCTGCTTTATTTATCCATAATGCCCTTTGGTTAATTAGGAGATGCATTTTATTGTCATTTTGTCACTAATTTAAAGAGTTGATGCATATTTCTAAACTGAACAAGTTGATACTTCCCCACTTAAGAAATTAAGGTATATTCAATTGAGATACCTATTAGATAATAAGTTTTAATGTGAATACCTCCTTAACTGTATTAGCTACATTTCAGTCATTACTGAAGTTAATATGAATGGCTTTTAGCATATTCAAAATAAGACTTTAGAATTCAAATTAAATGAGACAGCTGTAGTATTAAAAGCCTACTTTTAACTTCAGGTAAAAACAAATATGGGGAAACTATGATTTTCAACTTCAGATCACTATTAAAAAGGTCAATTCAGCATGTATATTAGATATCTCTAGTTCAATGTGATGTATTTAAGAGATAACTTATGATTTGGTAAAGGTCATTGGAGTCAGAAATGCCAAATCACATTAGTCTCCCTCAGCCGATATAAGTTACCTACCTGTCTATATGCTTAATGCAAGGTTGCTGGATTTAGCTGTTAAATGATTATCTTAAAAATCAGTGTTTCTTAAAAATGTTTATTCTCAAAAATGAATTTTAAGAAAGCTATTTTATTTTATTGTAATTTAAATTTCAAAAAGATTTTTCTTCTGCCAACTTAGACTCTTTGCCTTATATGAACTGCTTTATCTGTATATTTGATCATAACTAGAAGGTTTAAAGTTAACAGAAGCAAATGTATGTAAGGACCACAGAATTTCTCAGTATTTTATAAAAATTGACTTTTTAAAAAATTAATGAATTTAAACAAAAAGCTGAACATTTGTGCATATGGTCACACTGTAGTGAGGGTAATTGGAACCAGCTGTTACACTGTGTAGTTTCTGGAAGCCTGTATATTGCCTTCTAGCTACACTGACTATGTGCAGGCCTTAATAAAAGAAATTAAAGCATATGCAAGCCTGAATGACTTCCACATCTTTCTTCAGAAGAGCTTTAATTCAGACCAGACACAAGAAGCATAGCTTTCCCATTGCTGCTTGACTATAACACACAGATAGGTGAAATAATGACTTTTTTATTGTCATGATTTAGTGATTTACAAGATTTAGCCATTTTTCTTGCTTCATTTATATGTGTCTATTTATGGTGAAGTGCCATACCTTGTTACAGTCAAAGATTTTTAAACATACACACACACACACACCCCAATACCAACAATACTTAGCATCTCACTTCTCTTATCTTTGCTTAAAATATTCTCTGGTGTAAGATATGATAGAGTAAAGTAGCACACATTAAGCCAGACAAACATTTTTGCTTAAGGGAGGCATAATAGGCTTGGTAATATTCCAGATTCATCTTTCAAAATTTCTGTCTAGCATTAGTATTCAGTTATGGTGAGAAAAATAATAGTTCAGAGAAGGTTTGGGGAAGGTGGTGACAGCATCTTTTTCTTTTTATAAATCTTATTGAGTATATTCACTGTAGTAGACAGAATAAGAGTGGATTCATCAAAGATAACCGCATCCTAATCCCCAGAACCTGTGAATATGTGACTTTATATGCTAAAAATATCTTGCAGATATGATTAAGTTACAGATGCTGTGATGAGAGATCCTCCTGCATTATACAATGGGCCCATTGCAATCATAAAGGAAGAGACAAAAGTCTCAGAATCAAAGTGAAATATGAAGATGCAACACTGATGGTAGGAAGGACTGAATTGCCTAGAACAGTTGGGCTCCATGGGCCTTCAATAAAATGAACCTATCAGGATTCCTTTTGAACCAAGGGAGAAGGCAGTGAATGAAATAAGAAACTAAACAAAGTACAGCTATCTGAAGTGATATAAAACAAAAGTTTTATTAAAGTATTGGAAGGGAATTGAGCCAGGAAATCAGAGAAAACAAGCTATCATATATTTTTATATCACTACCAAAATTGAAAATGCATATTCTGTGAAGTTAGAATACTACCTAATTTTAAAAGTCCAGGAAAACAAATTTCACATAAAAATAATAGAGAAATAAGATAAAAGAGAATAACTTCTCTCAAGATAATAAATGCATATTCTAAAGATATATTCCAAAAGCAGATCCAAAGATATTAAAATAATAAAAGCTGGTCAACATAAGGACAGAAGGCATCCCAGTGGAACACTAAAACAGGCCAATCACTAAAACTGTAATTCAAGTGAACTTTCCTGACAAAGTAAAAAGAAAAAAAAAATCCTTCTTTGAACATCCAAAAACTCCATAATTTTTCATTAGACTTTTGGACAGTAAATGTGTTATGCCGGAAGAAAATAAAAAATATATTAAAGAAGACCAATGGAAGAAAATGTAAACCAAGGATTTTATATCCAGCAAAATTGACTTTTAAGCATAAAGGACATTGAAAAAATTGCTATTGGTATGAAAGATGGGGAATATTGTACATTGATTACTTCCTCAGAAGTTGTCTAGAAAGCATGTTTCAGATGAGCAGAACAACTAGAGAGCCATCAACACAGGAACTGGTGCTGAGATTAAGAGAACACTAAATGGAGGATAAGAAGTGAGCATAGCCTACTTCTCTGGTTATGTGCTCTGATAATACAGGTATAGTACAACTATATTTAAAAAAGGAAGAAAAGGGAGATTCTAAGCAAAAAAATTGTTTTCATAATTACATTAATTGTAGTATGATTATTCATCATTGTGCTAATCCTGTGTGTAATTTGAGGATTGAACAAGCAAGCATTTGTGTATGCTCTTAATAACTGGGATTCTTAGTTTAGAAGGAAAGACACAAATGTCATTGAGATGAGACATTTTTTTAATTAAATTTATTGGGGTGACATTGGTTAAAAAGATTTCTATGACACATGCTGTAAATTGCATTGCATGCCCACCACCAAAGTCAAATCACCTTTTCACAAGTTTTCAAACCTCCAAGATCTCTGGCATCCTGAGTTTCTAGGCAATCACCATGTATTTGGCCCCTTTACCTTTTATTATACCACCGCCACCCTTTTCTCTGCTAACTACCATACTGTTGTCTGTTTCTGTTTCTTCATCTACTACTTTCAGTTTTCCATCCCACATCTGAGTGAAATCATATGGTCCTTAACTTTTTCTGACTTATTTTTCTTAGCATGATATTGTCAAGGTCCACCCATGAACCACAAATGGTGGTTTTTAATATTTTTTGTGGCTGAGTAGTATTTCATGGTATATACACTGAATGGCCAGATTATTATGACCACCCGACGTTTGTAGGAAAAATAGCTATAATTTCACGCTGAAGTTGCTAGAGGGCAAGACTATTATAAATGGGGAAGCAGGTTGTTTACCAGTAGAACTGATTTTTTTTTCCTGAAGATATGGGTAAACAACGCGATTTAACAGCATTTGAACGTGGGATATATTTGAACATGGATGGCCAGATTATTATGACCACCCCATCAGTACTTTGTTGGGCCACCTTTTGCCTTCAGTAATGTGGTGATTCTTCTTGGCATTGACTCCAGGAGATGTTGAAAGGTGATGCGAGGAATCTGACACCATGCCTGATGAATAGCACTGTCCAGTTCTGTGAGATTTGATGGCTGTGGAACCAGCTGCCTGATGGCTCTTTTAACTTTGTCACACAAATGCTCAATTGGATTGAGATATGGTGATTGTGGGGGTCACCTAAGCAAGGTAAAGTCTCCCTCATGTTCTTGAAATCACTCCTGCACAATATGAGCACTGCGGCATGGCTCATTGTCTTGTTGGAAGAAGCCATCTCCATTGGGATATGCCATCAACATGATAGGATGAACTTGATCAGCAATAATACTTAGGTATGTTGTGCTCTTCAGACATTGTTCCACATGAATTAAAGGGCCCAAATCATGCCAGGAAACCATTCCCCAAACCATTACACTACCCCCACCAGCTTGAAGGGTTACACTCATGCATGTGGGGTGCATACTTTCATGCTGTTTCTGCCAAATTCTCACTCTGCCATTTGCATGATGCAACTGGAAACATGATTCATCGGACCACATGACTTTTTTCCAATGCTAAACTATCCAATCCCTGTGTTTTTGTGAAAACTGGAGACATTTTATCTTGGTAACTGCAGACAGCAAAGGTGTTCAAAAGGCCTTCAGCTTCCCTATCCCATGCAATGCAGTGTATGGCTAATTTGTCTGCAAATGTCAGGTGGTCATAATAATCTGGCCACTCAGGGTATAAAAGCCTAAGCGGCCATTATGACCAGACGATCACCCAACAGGCCAGTAGCCATGATGCACCCTGACCACCAGGGGGCAGACGCTCAATGCAGGAGCTGCCCCCGGTGGTCAGTGCGCTCCCACAGTAAACCTTTCACAGCCTACCAACCTCCCACGGTCCCCCTGGCCAACTGTGGTCCATCCCCCCAGTCAGCCGGCCCCAATTAGGACTGGGTGGGATGGCCCCAATGGGACCCAATCACCGGCCAGGCCAAGGGACCCCACCCATGCATAAATTCATGCACCAGGCCTATAATATCTAATTTAATAAAAGAGTAATATTGAAATTGACCATTTCTATGGAACGCCTAAGCCACCCCACCAGCCAATCAGAGAGGCTGTATGCAAATTAACCCAGCCAAGTTGGAGGCCGGCAGTCACAGAGCTGGAGTAAACAGCAGGCTTCCGTTGCACCAGGAGTAAACTGTCTGCCAGCCGGCTGGGCTTCTCCCGGCTCAGGCAACATATTTGCAACATTGTTTCAATTATAGAAGCCTCGGAGCTGAAGCAAACAGCAGGCTTCCATTGCACCAGTTATGGAGGAAACTGCCTGCCTAGACTGGCTGAGCCTCTAACTAAGGCAACATTCTTTCAATTATAGAAGCCACAGAGTTGAAACCAACAGGAGGCTTTGTTACCTGCCTAGGCCTCAGCTTAAAGGAACAGTGTATCAATTATAGAAAATAAATAAACCCCAGAAACCTGCTTCCAGCCAGCCATGCTGGGACATTGGGTCAATAGGAGCTGTGTGCAGCCTGAAAGCCTGAAAACAGCCCTCAAGCCCACACCCAAGCTGGCCACACCCCCCAGTGGGGTGAAGGATCTCACTGGGGGGCTTGGCCAGCCTGCAAAGAGCCATCAGCCCCTCATCCAGGCTGACCAGGCATGCCAGCAGGTGGACATCCCCAGAGGGGTCCCAGACTGTAAGAGGGCACAGGCTGAGCTGAGGGACCTCCCAAGTGCACAAATTTTTGTGCACCGGGCCCTTAGTATTATATAATTATAATGAATTATTTTCTTTAAGGAATTGCAAACAGTGGATGGATATAGATTTAAACATAATACTACCAAATAATATAATTTAAAACTTCTTACACTCAATGTAAAGCACCTTATAATCCATAAATATGTCAGAGTTAAGGACTTGAATCACTTTTGCAAAAGTAGCATAGTACTTGGCTAGTATTGATTCACAGATGAGATGAGTAATATAAAATTTCAAGAATAATGAGGAATTCATTAGATGGCTGGGCACAGGTGAAGTAAGGGAGTTCCAGACAGCACATACAGCATGTGCCAAGCACAATAGCACAGTTTGCTCTTGAAACATATTCATTTGAAGGAATAAGAGCCAAGGATGTTTCAGCAGGGGTGCTATCCTAAATAATAAAAGGCTAATATGCAAATAGACCCAACGGCAGAACAACCAAGCAAACAACCAGTCGCTTTGACGTGCACTGACTACTAGGGGCAGATGCTCAATGCAGGAGTTACCCCCAGGTCGCAGGCCCCAGGCCAGCCACGGCAGGTACCAGCCCGGGCCCCTCAGTCACCCTACCAGTCACCTCACAGATCAGCCCTGATTGCTAGCCATGCCTAAGGACCCTACCTGTGCACAAATTTTGTGCATTGTGTCTCTAGTACTATATAAGAATGAAGTCATATTGTATAGAACCTGTAGTTCAGGAAGGATGTCAATGTTTTTAAATCAGAGAATGGCATAGTCAGAAACGTATTGTAGTAAATTAACTCTGGATACTATATGTAGGAAAGGAGTTCTTTATTTGCTGCATGGACAATAAGAAGAGCCATAGTCCTTAGAGGTTCTGAAAACTTGTGAAATTGTTTGTGAAATGTTGAATTGAATGTTTGTGCATCTTTCCCGGGAGAAGTTCTATAGCATTCAGCTGATTATCAGAGCATTCCATAAAGAATCATAGTGTTAGAAGAAGTTATAGATGCCACTTAGGAAATTTATTAGGTTCCTTATTGAAGCCCCTTACACGTCCAGCGTGGTTCAGGGTTACTATTCAGGGTTCGAGTTCTGAAGGAGGCCGCACACAAAATGAAGAGAGAGAGACTGGAAGAGAATCAATTTGGAAACTGGGGGACCAGGCGTGGCATCTTTCCTCTACCAGGGTAGATTGCCCACTGATGCCTGAGTCTCACCAGCCTTTTATTGAGTCTCTGAGAAAACAACAATATCCTTAGGCAGGAAATTCTGA
>PVJC01000118.1:0-16886 GCA_004026665.1 Murina feae | reverse complement strand
TAATCAGTTTCCAGCAGTTCCTAGAGCTGCTCTAACAAAGTACCACAAATGGAATGTCTTAAAAGAATAGAAATTGATTCCCTTACATTTAAGAAGCCAGGCGTCTGAAAGCAAGCTGTCATCTGGACCATGAAGGCTCCTTTCTGCCTCTTCCAGCTTCTGGTGTTCCTTGGCTTATACAGGAAAGCCCTGACTTCATCTCTGTCTTATATGATTCTTCTCTGTGAGTGTCTCTGTGTGCTCATCTCTTCTTATATGGACACTAGTCATTGATGTAAGGGCTGACCTTAAATCCAGGCTGAGTTCATCTTGAGATCCTTAGCTAATAACATCTGCAGACTCTTTTCGAATAAAGTCACATTCTGAAGTTCTAGGTGGACATGAATTTGGAGGGGGTCACTATCCAATCCACTATAAGAAACTGTTATTTTAGTTCAGGAGATCTGTGGTTCCATAAAGGGATTGGAACATGAAAGGGGGAGGGTTTAGAATACCAAATTTTTGTTTATGATTGAGTTAATGATTTCAGGGAAGAAAGAGCTGAAGATGAAGCCCAGGTCTCTCGTATGGGAGATGGAGAGATTGTTATGCTCTTGGCTGAGATAAGAAATAAAAGATGTAGGCTTGAGAGAAGATCTGTGCAGTGTGTTTGGTTTGGACCTGTTGAATTGGATATGCTCTTGAAAGAAATGTCTCAGAAACAATGGGCAATAAAATCTCAGCCTGAGTTGAGAGAGAAGTTTCAATAGAAGAACACAATTAAAGAAGAGGGAATTCTGAAAGGGCCATTTTTATGTGAATATTTTTGAAAATGAAACAGCTCAGGATGCTGAGTTGTTTCGTCAAGGATTTCAGGAGAAAATCCAGGCCACAGGGAAATCAAAGTTTTATGGGTAATAATGACAGAAAATGATAAACTTTCCAGAACTGTAAGTGAAAGGAGCAGAGATAGGAAGAGGAGACTATATGATCAAGTGAGGAGTTTGTGTTTTGGATGTAAAAGAAATAGGTTTATGTACTAAAGGAAAGAAATCAGTGAAAAGGAAAGTGATGAAAACTAGAAAGGGAGGAATTTGATGGGCAAATTATAAGAAAACTAGAGGCCCAGTGCACGAAATTTGTGCACAGGTAGGGTCCTTAGTGGCTGCTGGCTGCCAGCTGCCGGCTGGGGCCTCCCTTCCCTCAGCTGCCTGCCACCACTGCCTTCCGCCACCACAGCTGGGGCCTCTCTTTGCACCTGCCTTGGCCTGGCACCGCCCACTAATCCTGCCATGGTCCTGCTCTTGTTGGACCCCATTGGGGCCAGCAGCACCTCCACTGCCACCCACTGCCAGCACTGCATCACTGACACCTGCCATGTTTCGTGCTGCCCCCTGATGGTCATACAGATCTAACTCCTGTCAGTCAAACTCCTGCCTGTGGGGACAATTTGCATATTAGCATTTTATTATATAGAATAGGAAGGAATAGAATCTTTAGCACATGGAGAAGTTGTAGCCACACTTAAAACCTCCCTGATGAGCATAGCGGTGCTAAATTGGCTGTAGGCAAAAATATTTAGAGATAGAGGCAAGAAATGAAATGAGGTCACCATGAGTGTCTTCACTTCTCTGGGGAAAGTAGATGTTACTTGTTGAGGGTGAGGTTACTGGTGGCGTGAGGAGTGTGCTGACAGTGAGAAAAGCCACCGGACAGCCCACAATACCAGCAGGAAACAGAGGCGTGTCGCTGAGCCTTTCATTACGCTTACAGTCACAGAAGCACTGGGCCCCTCCTGGAAAGTTGGGATTTCTGACTGTGATTCTGGAATGGTGCTGAAAGACTACGAGATTATTTGCCACTGAGTTGGTAGAAGACACTGTTTTTAGTCCCTGCCTACAAATACCAAGGAGAAGCCAAGTTTGTAGTTCATTATTTTCAAAAAGGCCGTTGGAAATTTATTCAGGATTTTGGCTTCCACAGAGCCTGCCAATTGTATTTATGTCCTGCTGACATCAAGCAATTTGTGAAGCTAAAATAGAAAGATCATTCTTGGGAACAGGGTCGTAATCATTCCCTGTAGCCATCACCTAGGTAAAGGGAAACGTATTAAACTCATTATAAAGAAACTTATCACACACCAGGCCTCAAAGTGAACTCAGAAAACTTGCCAACAACTTTTGAGATTCAACAGTCTCTTAGAGTAACACTGGGTTCTAAATATAATCTATAACAAATGGAGATAGTGGGGTTTAATTCATCATGCCACTTTTCAGAGTAAACCACTCCATCAGTGAGCTGGATGGTGATTAAGTGAACTGGTGCTGGAGCCAGGATACTGCATTTGACTTCCCCTTTTTTTTTTTTTTTTTTTTTTTTTTTTTTACTTCTGTGACCTTATATAAGTTTCTTAACCTTTCTGTGCCTCAGTTGTGATATGTGTAAAATGAAGGTAAGAATAGAAACAAGCTCATACCTTGTTATAAAAATTTTTTTTAATTATATTTTTAAACGCATAGGTTGTACCCAGCAGATAATATAGCTTTAAAGCATCCCATTAATGATAACATTTTAAAGATAGCTCAGATTGCATAGACTAAGTTCACACAAATGCATATATGTGTGTGTGTGTGTATATATATATATACACACACACACTAACACAGAGACACACAGACACATACATACTCATACATACTCTATTGTTTTTCTTATTGTTGGACAGTTAGAGATGAAAACTATATTTTAAGGCTAGTAGGATACAGTTTAATTTTATTATAAAACAAGATTAATCAGATTAGCAAATTATTTTTTTGCTAACTATATAGGTGAGTCCTTGGACATATGTAAGGAATGCATTCTTATGTCTTTCCTTGTTCCCACAGGCATTTAACCAATAGTTGATTATTATGTAATATGACATAATAGGTTGGTTCCTAGCTTGTAATGTTCAAATTCTTTCACTTCTTTCTAAAGAGGTTACATATATTATTTCATTGAATGCATAGAACAACTTCATATGGTAGGTAGGTAGATATTACTATTTATAACATATTAATATCAAACCTGTTGTCACTTAGGGAACTGTGAGTGTTAGATGTAAATACACTGAGAATCCAGTATGTGTAAATTGTAGTTGTGTGTGTACTCTATATGTACACACAGGGAATTACACATGTATTTGCATAGTGTACTGAAAGTCTGTGTGCAACCTGAACTATTGTCTGTTTTCATTGGCCTCCTGAAATTTTGCATGGCTTTCAAAATGAGCATTTTGAAAAATTAGCAACTAATTTGCATGATTTTCCCACTGTGTTTTCAGTAGCATACAAATAGTCCACCTTCAGCAAGGTACAGCTTCACAAATAAATTGAAATCACTGGAATGATTAATTTTATATGTAGGTAGTTACTGAGCATATTTGTCCTCTGAGAATTCATGTCTCCTATTGAGGCCTCATAACTTGGAGGACTCAAATATAAACTCTTGGAGTTCATCTTAGAGTCCCTATGACTACCTGAACTGAAAGCCAACACCAGAAAATGCAATATTTTACAGGAATATGTACCCATTAAATATATAGGAGTAATATTTTTAAAAATATATTTTTATTAATTTCAGAGAGGATGGGAGAGGGAGAGAGAGATAGGAACTTCAATGATGAGAGAGAATCATAGGTCAGCTGCCTCTTGCACACCTCCCTATTGGGGATGGAGACCACTACCCTACCAGGTACACACCCTCACTGAAATTGAACCGTGACCTCCTGGTTCATAGGTTGATTGACACTCAGACACTGAGACATACTGGTTGGGCTCAACATTTTAATGTTAGTTCCTAATTCTAGAATCACTCAAATTGTATAACTTGATATGATGAAGCCTCCATGTGATTTAATAGTATATATTATCACATAGTGCTCTAGAATTGGTTTGGTTGTTACTCCATCTTACTTAAGACATACTCTAAAATAAATTTTCCACAGTCCCTAACAAGAGATACTCAAACTTGGCCCCAGCATAAACTATTGACTCTCTCTTGTCTGGTCTGCCTGGACAGATTCTACATAAACTTAGAATAAAACTCTAATTCCACATCATCTATCACAGTCCAAATTAATATCTCCCTCTCTTGAATTTCCACAGCAATACCCTATTCCCATTAGGTTGCAATTATTTTTTTCAAATATCCATACACGGACACATGGTCTTATTTGAAAATATCAAGTATTCACGATTTGTTTTCTGGTTCAGTGGTGAGCACTTGGCGTGCTTTAAGTTTCTCTATGAGGCACTTGCTTTAGTGATTTACACATAGCATGAATCAACAAACACTTGGGGAATCAAAGTCAATACAGCTTATGCACATCAAGCACAGCGCCTATGTCTCATATTTATCTTCTGTCTTCTATATTACTCAGAATAGCTGAAGGCCGTTATACTTCTCTCAAACTACTATGCACATGATCGCTGTTATATGATAGCCCCATAGAAAATCTGGTGAGACACACACTGGCTTTAAGAAACGTGTCAGAGCTTCGAGAAAGCAAAAGATTAATTTCAAAATGATGGTGGAATTCTCTTCGGTGATACATAAACGACATGCATTTATAAGGAAAGATACGCATTTGTATAGGGCAGGGAAGCTGTCATAGAGAAGAACAAACATAGAGTTTAAGGTCTGGTTGGAGTTTTACTCCTGGCCCTATCTCTTATATGTGATTTTGAACAAGTTTTTAAACACTTTTGTGAGCCTCATTTTTTATTTAAGATAATAAAACTTGTTCCACAGGATTTTGCTATAAATAATAAATGTGACAACAATGACAAAAGTGCTTTTAGCCATAAGAAGTCAGGATTTTTAGAATTATTTTGATATTAAAACATGTTGCTTCAACACATTTCCTATTCCAGTTCTTAAAAAATTAAATCACTATTTTATCCAAATAATATGAAATCACATTAAAAAAACAGCTGAGAATAAGAAGTAAACAAAGCCATCTTGTATTTTTAGACTATTTTCTTTATGACAATCTGTAATTCAACCAGAATTTGTCAACTATCTACTGTGTACAAGGCATATTTTTATTGATAAAGGAAACAAGCCCTCAAGGAATGAAATGCCTAGAGTCATTCTTTTTTATCACTGTGCATGTGTTTTTATTAATTTTTAAATCAACACTTGAAATGAAACTGAAGACATTGTAAAACATTTATTATACTCCACCTCCATCTCCCACAAGTCTAAGAAACGTTTGATAAATTATTAAGGAAATCAGATCCTAACCTATTTCCTATGGTTCATTCATTCATTTATTCCTTGGTGCATTCATCCAACAAATATTTACTGAATAATTACTTTTTGCCTGGCATGGTGATAGATTCTAGATATACGGCTGTAAACTATACATATGTGAACTCTCTCTTTATGGAGTTTATAGTTTCATGGGGGAACAAAGTGTATAAAGGTAAATAATTTAACAAATAAAATGCAATCTGTGATACATGAAAAAGGAACACGAAGAGTGCAAAATTTGAAATAAGCAATAGAGGACCTACTTTAAAGGGAAGGAAGGGACGTCTTCTGCAAGTGAAGTCAGAACTTAGTGTTGTGAGTGCAGAGGAAGATCCTCTGCAAAGCCCCGAAGGGAGAGACATCATGATGCACTTGAACTTAAGTCAAGGAGCTTGTGTGGCTGGAGCAGGGAGACCGAGGTGGGGACAGAGATGACAGCGGATAGACAGGATTGGGATCAAGAAGTCCTCGTGAGCCAGGGTGAGAAGTTTCAGTCTGATGTGAAGTGCAAAAGCTAGAGAAGATCTTAAAGGATCAATGAACAGATTTATACATTTTAAATTTATTTTTCTAAGTCCGAATTGAGTAAAAGGAAAAGCATGGAGCTAATACAAAACCTTCTGCAGAAGAAGCCTGGGTTGTTGAGGTGACAGGTGATGGTGGCTTGAAAAAGTGTGGTAGCAGAAAACGAAAGTGTCTTTTCATAGCACATTTTACTTTAAAGTGGAACTGGCAGTGGAAGAAATTGAACTTGGGGTTCACTTAAAATAATTGACTTTCTTTGGGGAAAGGAGAGAGGAGAGATTTCATTAACTTCACAACTACTGCTACAAATATATTCATAGAAATCATATCTTTGCTTTGCCTGGTCCTAAAATACTTTATCTTGGAATATTCTATTACTTCAAGGAAGTTATGCTCTACAGATTGTCAAACATTTTTTACACATATATTTGCTACTTTCTATGTGCCAGATATAGTGATAAATGTTTTCTGTATGTATTTTCATCTGATTTCCATAACAACAACACCATTTCCATTTTTGAGCTAAGGAAAGAGAAGAAAGTAAGGAACTTGTCCAAGGTCATTCTACACATTGGATTTAGAGACTAAATCTAAACTTGCCTTTGTCTGACTCAAACCTCATGCTTTCTGTTTGAGGTTTTTGACTCACTCCTTTGTCTATAAGCTAATGAGAGAAGCCTCACCAGAATTCAACCTTGCTGGCACCTTGATCTTGGACTTTCAGTGTCCAAAACTGTGAGAAAATACAATCCTGTTGTTTAAGTGACTCAATTTATGGTTTTCTGTTTGGAAACCCAAGTAGACTAATACACTGACCCTTGGCGTAGCACATTTATTTATTCAAGAACATTGCACACTTACAATGTGACAGGAATCTTATAGAGGTTTAGAATTACAAAGATGAGAAAATCTTTTCTTCCCTATCTGAGCTAATATAGCAGAGAGTAGAGATACAGACATACATTTGGCCAGGATGTAGAGTTCTCAAACAGTTCTTCCTGTTTACTATACAAAAAAGTGAAAGGCAGATATTTTTCTCTCCCATTGGGAAAGTTTAATGATTTGATTTCTCTTGCTTTAAAAAATTTAAACAGAATTTTTGTGCCAATACTTTAGTATCTCATTTTAATGGTTTATCAAATGACATTGTCAGAAAAACAAGGTGATTTGACTGAAGAAGGGAAGCAGCTTGCAGGCGTAAGGTGTTTAGTTAACTCCAGGAAGAGATCATCCAGCCTGGGGGTGAGCGGAAAAATGTATCTAGTTCTATGACCTCAGCATCCTGGGCCCTCTTCCCTGCAGTGATTCAAGGTCATGGCAGAAGTCCAGAAAGAGTGGCTGCCTAGTGTGTCTGGGGCGTGCATTGTCAACAAGGGTGACATTGCTCCAAGAGAGCAAAAACTCACTCTTGAGGAGTTAAATAAATAAATAAATAAATAAATAAATAAATAAATAAGAAATACATATTAAGGTACTTTGTGGCCTCCCAAAGGGTCACAGCAGAATATAAGCAGGTAGCATAGCTGTACAGAGAAAATGATTAGGGGAAAAGATAAAGAAACACTGGTCTAGAGCGCTGGACCAATTCTGGAATCCCACTCGGGCTCCCACCCTCTAGTGTACTCATGGCCTACGCGTAGCACAGAAGCACAGAGGAGACACACCCAAGGGCCATATGGACATCAAACAAGGATGTGTCACCTGGGGATGCTTACCACACCTCAGCACTACAGGAGAATCCTCCAGAAACTTGGCAACGAAGTTGGGACAAAAGAGCTCCAAGATACCTGAGGTTGAATGGTAGTGGGAGCTCAAGGAAGAAACTTAAGAAATGAACTTCTATGGATTTCTTGTACTGAGTTGGTAGAATGAGACTTATACCTGCTGCTTTTTTAACAATAGTAAGAAATAGAGGGTAAATAGACATGATAAAAGTCTGAAAGAGAGGGTGCTGAGAAAACATGGGAATAATAATTCCACCTAAGATAGGAAGTAGAGGGAAGAGTAAGATATTGTTAGAAAAACATTGTGAATTCTGATCAAGGGGTGATGATAGTCTAATGGAAAACAATTATAATGGAGATGGAGTGGATAGTAGAGATTTAAGAGTATTTGAAGGTATAATTGATAGGATTAGGCTTCTCCTTGAATCCCAAGGAAAGGGTGTGCAGGAGGTATCTAGGATAGCTCCTAGAAAGAGTCGATGAAGGGAAGCTGCGGTCATAGGAGAGAAATTTGCCAAATCTCCTTAGGACATACTCAAACTCTGAATGCTTTGTTAACAATCTATTTTGGTAAAGATTGTTTGTCTTAAAGCAAAGTTTGCAAATTGATGGCCATTAGGCTAAATGTGGCCTTCAGACAGCTTCATTCACAACACTGTATTGGCAACACGTTAGTAATATCAGTATTCTTTAGAACAGGAAATAATTTATCAGCATTTAAAAAATCATATATCGTCTTTATAGTAAACCAGATTTCTAAGTGTGCAGGTCTTCACGCCCACCTAACACCACCAAAAGCCTGAGCTGGGGCCAATAGTGGAAGCTTCCTTTAGAGGCAGCACGTGGTCTCCAGTTCACCATGATCCTTCCCCTCCTCTGTTCCATGCATTGTCTGGCTGGTTCTACAAGACTCCAGCAAACCCAGTCACTATAGAAGAGAGAATATCAGAGACACCATAGAACAAAATATGCCTCCAAAGTAGAGAACAGAAGGTGTGCAATGTGGAAATGGAAGTTTGACTAAAGTCCTTCATTTGCATGTAATTCCATGCAAGCAATGTTTCAAGAAAAGAGCAAGACTAACTAGCATCGATTCATACAAAAGTAAAAAGAAACATGAAATCAGAAAATATGCATTCAGAAGGGAAATGATAAAATAAACACTGTAATTGAGGGAAAGGGTCAAATAGGCTTTCTAATTCTGGTAGAATTTTCAATTCTTTCTCATTCTGATTAAGTAGGCTTCCTAATTCTGGCCCCAGAATATAAACTTTAAAACAATTATTTGTAATTACTATCAATTATGCCTGTCTATCTCTAAGAAAATTTTACAATTACCAAATTGTCATATAATGTTTGCCTATTTAGAAGTTTGACCATGTCTGCCCATCCATCTTTGCTACATCTACAGGTACTTACCTAAAAGCTATCATCTTCTTGAACTGTTTCCTCCAGGACTAGAAAGGAAAGTGCTAAAGAACAAGTTCATTTTATCACAGAAAGTTCACTGTGGTGACATTGTTCTCCAATTTCTGAAAACGCGAAACCATTTTGCACCCAGCTTGACCCAACAGCTGCAGCTCTTCTGCTCTCACCCCCTAATTGGTTTGCATTTGGCTTATATTCCTCACTCTTTGGAGTGCTGATAATTGTACTTGTCTGGGAGGCTTAGAAGCTATAAAAAATCTGGACCTCCTCACATTTCAACACAAGTAGACAAGGCGCAGGCTCCAATTTGGAACTGCACAGACTTAGAGGCATGTGAGCCCAAAGACATCAACCGCAGCCTGCCAGTTTGAAGACTCTTCTACAAAGCCACTCGCCATATGTTTGGCCACAAATTGTGGACCCAACAGGCCAAGTTGTTACACAGGATTCCAATGGACCTCTGGTACCATATGTGGTTGGTATGGGGCAGGTGTAGTGTTGATAATCAGAACCTCATAATCCCAGTTTCAATGTAACTGAGATAATTTCCTCCTCTTGGAAACACCTAACAATCTGACGAATTAAAAAATAACATAAAAGTTAATGATCACAGAGTACTTTGAATGGAAGGAAAAGTAAGAATAATAAACATTTACAATGAAGTTTGTTTTCAGAAGATTTAGCCAAGACACAGTTTTAGATATGTTTCAGTGCTAGTGATCATATTAGTTAGCAAACTTGTTTAAGGTAATGGAAAAATTTATTCAGATACATCAGGAAACGTTATACTTATGTATCACTTTACCAAAAGCTAATAATGAAGTTAGTACTGAGGTTGAGTTACGCAGATTTTAAACCAAGCCCTCCCTAGATTTATAATCTAAATTGAAAACCTAAAATGTGATTTAAGGTCATGTTAAAATATTTAAAAATGTAAGCTGGCAATGCAAAGGTTTAGGGATTTGGACATGAGTTACAAAACATTTAAACTTAGTCTCTTCTGTTTCACACTGACCTAGTCAACAGGGAACCAAAGACAGTCCTCGGATGTGACTTCATTATCAATATTGTTATTTCTGTTCAGTTTTTGGAGAAGATGCAGTCATATTGGTGACAAACACTCATCTTAAATGATTGCTCTTGCTTAAAAATAAATGAAAAACTTTAAAAAATATCACCAAGAATTTGAGACTTTAGGACATTTTCCTAAATGGAGACTTCTCATTATTGTTTGGATTTGTGATCAACTGATTAAATAATTAGAAGATTACATCTTCTTATTTTCCAGCTTCCTTCTGTGAATGTAACTGTTACTTTAAATTTCAGAAATGCCAGCTGTTTCAAAGAGCCATTATATTTAATTTTTTAAAAAGCTTTTTTTTATCCCAAAGACCATAAAAAAAACCCACCTAAGAGTTGTTAATTATCATTATGCAGGGAATACAGACATTTTTAGAGTGTTTCTCAAAGTCAAGTCATGATTCCCAGGGAAAGGGGAATTCATGTTACATCGAGCATGAAACATGTGTTTTGAAAAGTGACTTGAATCACAGGACTAGGACTTCACATGGGAGTTTAAAAGGCATTTTGTTTAGTTTTAGCACATAATGAGATAAAGTTCATGGTTTTGAAATGTGCCTGCCTTGGAAAATAACATTTGGAGAATGTGTATGAATCTATAAAAACAAACACACACTATAGAGAGCTTTTCAGCATGGCTGGAATTGACGGAAATCCAGATGTTCCCTTTTTTATATTCTTGGATCACCACCAAAAGCAAAAATAGCATCAAGCTGAGCTGACCCATATCACTTGAAGAGGAAGTGCTAGCCCTAGGACAGCAGGAATTATTTAACATTCTTTAGGGGGAGGGCTGGAGAGCCTTACAACTTGAATCTCCCATTTGCACATCTGAATTCCAGTTACACTTTCTGTAATGAAAACATTCAGTTCATTATATAACATCTATGGTCTACACACACTCAAATCAGCCAAATCACAAGTTTTATTGAAGCTTCAGCTTTTAAAGCAAATGCTAAGCAGATAAGGGCTCTGGCTTTTCTTAATCAACAGAAAATAGAACGTAAGATAAGCTTACTTGAAAAGCCAAATGCTTGCTCATCAAGAGTATGACAATCTGCCAGAGTGAAAGTTTGAACACAAATTTTAATTTTTCCATTCACCACCCTCCTTTTCTGTGGGTTTCCTCAAAGAAAATCTGACCAAAGTACCGTCGTAGAGGGTCTAATTCCCTTTCTCCTTTAAAGAGAATTCAATGAAGCTCTAGTTTTCTTTTTAAAAAAGTATTAGTAATGTTGAGAATTACTATTAAACAAGAACAATGTTTTTTACTCATTTGTTAAGTGAGTGTGTATGTGTGTGCCTGTGTGTGTGTGTGAGTCATGCAAAATTTTCTGGAGTCTATCAAGGCAAATGCAGAGTGAGTGTAGACTGTTGGGGGAGGGGAGAAGAGATGGAAGATCATAAAAATACAGTGTGGGAAGAAAATAAGCAGAGTGTCAAAGGTGTGGGAAATGTGCTGCCCTTTTCTTTACAGAGTAACGAAGTGTCTAGGGGAAGCTAAAGCACAAAAAAAACTGAACACGATTACCAGAGTAAAAAGGAAACAGCTGGGGATTAAAAGGATCAATAAAAGCTAAATAAGTGAGAAGGCAAATCTTTGACAAGTGAAAATAAGCGAACAAAAAATATTCAAAGTTAAAGCTACATCTTGATTATGCTGTGTTTTACATTAAAATGGAAAGATATTTATGAAGCATAAAATTTCATTATAAAAATTTAGATTTATTACTTTTATTCACATAGTCCTAAAGATATGGCCAGGTTTTGTGATATGCCCTTCATTTAAAAATGCACAATATTCAGTTTATTATATATATACTAGAGGCCCAGCGCACAAAATTTATGCATGGGGGGGTGTCCCTCAGCCCAGCCTGCACCCTCTCTAAACTGGGACCCCTCTCACAATCCAGGACTGCTGGCTCCCAACTGCTTACCTGCCTACCTGCCTGGTCACTTCTAACTGCTTCTGCCTGCCAGCCCAGTCACTCCTAACTGCCCTCCCCTGCAGGCCTGGTCACTCCCAACTCCCTTCCCCTGCAGGCCTGTATCTCCCTCCAGCTACTCTCCCCTGTAGGCCTGGTCCCCCCAACTGCCCTCCCCTGCAGGCCTGTGTCCCCCCTAGCTGCCCTCCCCTGCTGTGCTGACCATCTTGTGTCCACATGGAGGCAGCCATCTTTGTGTGTTGGAGTGATGGTCAATTTGCATATTAATTCTTTATTATATAGGATATATGTTATATATATATTAGTCATATATCTAAAGAAATGGAAAATCTAAATTTTCTATATTTAGAAAATAGAATAGTTGTACAAATTCATTTAAGATCATTTATTATGTAGACATTTATTTTAACAATATTATCATTGTCTCAATAGCTTATAATTTTTTAGTTTCCCTAAAAATTATTCCACTTCTGCATTATGTAGAAAATGCTGTGGGCTAAAGTTATGTGATTTTCTTTTTAAAACTTTTTAATAGTAAACTAAAGTGACAACACTAGAAAAATAAGTGACAGTTTTTTAATATATTTAAAAAGTAATGTTATTTTGAGATATATCATAAATATAGTTTGAACACAAAACAATGAATCCAGTGTAATGCAATTCATCATAATCCATAAAGCGAATGTTTAATATGTGGCCGTCCCTTTCAAGTTAATGAGTTGTCTAACTCTCGGAATGAGGGCTTCTGTCTACATCAGTTTTTGGAAGGTTGATAACACATTTAGCTGGATCTCTCAAACTTGATTCTGTGAGCAAATGCCAAAAACAACTCAATAGCAGACAATTATTTCAATCAATCCATCAGCAAAGATTTTGAGCACATATCATTTTCTTATTACTGTGCTAGAAGCAAGGGAGATATGTAAAAGATAAATAAAGGAATTTTAAGACACAGACCCAAGCTTTAAAAGTGTAGCCCTGACTGGTTTGGCTCCGTGGATAGAGCGCTGGCTTACGGACTAAAGGGTTCCGGGTTCGATTCTGGTCAAGGGCATGTACCTTGGTTGAGGGCACGTCCCCAGTAGGAGGTGTGCAGGAGGCAGCTGATTGATGTTTCTCTCTCATCGATGTTTCTAACTCTCTATCTCTCCCCCTTCTTCTCTGTAAAAAATCAATAAAATATATATTTAAAAAAAAGTTTAAAAATATGCCTGAAGAGGTAAAAAAAAATCACATGAAATAATTAGCAAAGTTAACAGCATATTCTTACAGGGGGACTTATTTTGAAGGGCGGTCTAAAAGGCTATGAAATGTTAGAAATGCTAAAATAAATACATGCCGGGATGATCAGAGGAGATTTCAATGGAACAAAATTTGGAAAGAAGTAAGAATTAGATAAATTAAAGGGGATGAAACTGTTTCCCCACTAAGTGATGGACATGCAAAGCATAGACATGGGGACAAAGAAACTAAGTACAAATTTCAGCTGAGTATATTAAATGAACAACTTGATCGACGCAAGTGGATGTGTTGGAAAGCAAAGCTAGATCCAGACTAACATGTAGGTTGTATGTGGAGCATCTTGAAATTCAGGCAGGATTTGGGTTTGCTGTGATAAGAAACTAAGAGTCAGTAGTAATTCTAATACATGGGGAATCTGATGAAAAGGTGTATCTGACAGGATGCAGAGGAATGAAGAAGAGAGGAAAGGCAATAGAACGTGCTATGGTGTTCTTTATGAAGACAATCTATAAATTAATATTTCTCAAACATTTCTAAGGAAACCTGGTTTTCAGCAATCAAACATGCAGTGGCGTAAGTCAGTTAACTATAAGCATGTCAGAGACCATTTAGTGCTTGTTTGCAGTATTATATAATGGTGTTATCAGGGCTCAGAGCTTGGCGATAAAAAAATCAGTTCAAAGAAACACTGATATGGTAAAAAAAAAAAAAAAATGAGGAATGTGAAACGACACCCTTATTCAGACCCAAAATAATTTTACTGCTACCTTTAAGTAAGCTTATTTGTATTTTTGGGTTTGGGATTTGTTGTTGTTGTTGTTGTTGTTTTTTACTTTTGTTTTTTAAACTATCTTCCAGTGCCCAAAGTGAGGGAATAGTTATAATGTTTTTCCATCTTCCTAATAAATTCTTCCAAGTTTAGGCAAAACCTTTTACCCTCCTCTAACAATACAACAACACTCTTAAAAAGATAAGTATGCAATAATTGCAATCAACTTTACTAATTATTGGTGCCGATGTTAATTAGGTATGACACTATTTTGAAAAGTAAATTGATAGAATATTCCGATTCATTTTGCTTTTTCATTCCTTTAAATGTCAAATTCTAACTATGCACCCTCCATTGACACCAAATGGTCAAATGCAAATAAATGTGAGTGTAACTGCTTGTTGTTTTATAGTGCCCACATTTATCACTACCTTGGGAACCAATTACACTGCATCATATATTCATAAAATCATAAAAGCTTGCAGAAAGCCAGAATGACAGTAATATGCTGAAAGTCTATTAACTGCATTTCACAGCTTGACATGTAGCCTTAATGTGAAAAGAATTATCAATTTGACTCTCTTTTTCCCCAAATATATGAAATGAAGAATTAGAAGACATCCAAATGATGTCATGGATAATTATGAAAACTTATTATATAACATAGCAATTATATCTATGGTATATATCATGAGTATATGTTGATATAAGCTTGTTTATTCCATTCAAATATAGATGAATAATCCACTAAACTCGATATCTCAATGATCAACACAAAATATATTACTAATTTGTGTTAAAATAGTATAAGAGACAGAATGAGATTATGGAAGTAAGTACATCTTGTTTCTAGTGGTGGATATAATGCTACATATGTATATTTTAGAAAATTAATTTCCAAGGATTATGTAATTTTCATCTGTCAATTGATATGTTTGGGTTAGGTCAACATCTCAAAATCATGTTATAGCCAATGAAATAATTCTGCTGGATATAAATATTAAAGAACAAAAGTATATTACCTTAGCTTCATAAACAGCTTTATCAAAACCTTAAAGAAAATTAAATGTTTTTTTTACTGCAGAAATTTCCAAGTACTTTTCACTTTGATATAATCCAATGTCTTAATGAGTATTTGTTTATTATGACTCTACAATTAGGATGATTAGAGAACTGAGTATAAAATCAACATGACTTTCCAAACTTGTTCTGGATTGGTAACCATCTTTTATGATAACACTTTAGGAAATATCAGACTAGACCCTACTCCAACATTTTACACAATACTGAAAAATCTTGAGATCTATCTTTTTCTTGCCCGATAGAGATGACTTCTCTAATGATCTGTGATTCTAAGGGGGCCTGTCAAGTCCTCAGCCCTCTGGATCATCTCTTTCTGAGTATTTGTTCACTGGTCCATTTAAACTTATTATAAACAAACAATAACAGAAAAAAAACTAAATAAAACAAAAATCTGACACATAGCTCAAAATCAGGATTTAAAACCAGTGTATCATAATACCATGATAGTAATAGCCTCTCGAACCATTTTGAGAATGAAGTGTTCTTTTTATGTTCCTCTCCTTTGACTTGATCACCATATTTTTCTTCTATTTGACAAGTTTATCTTTTCAAGTGATTTTATTTTTCTTCATTCTTAGTGGCATATGAATAAGACTAGCCTTATCTAATCTAATAAAAGAGTAATATGCAAATTGACCCTCACTCCATTATATCTAAGCCATGCCCACCAGCCAAGCCATGCCCACCAGTCAATCAGAGCAGCTGTATGCAAATTAATTCAGCCAAGATGGCATCCGGCAATCATGGAGCTAGAGCAAACAGGAGGCTTCTGTTGCACCAGCAATGGAGGAAACTGCCTGCCTAGGCCGCTCGAGGCAACAAAGTTTCAATTATAGAAGCCAGGAAGCTGAAGCAAACAGCAGGCTTTATTGCCTGCCTAGGCCTCCACTCAAGGCAACAAAGTTTCAATTATAAATAAACTCCAGAAACCTGATTCCAGCCAGCCTCGCTGGGACGTTGGGTCAATGGGAGCTGTGGGCAGCCTGAAAACGGTCCTCAACCCCTCACCCAGGCTGGTCACACCCCTATGGGGTGAGGGTCCCCACTGGGGGGCTTGGCCAGCCTGCACACAACCATCAGCCCCTCACCCAGGCTGGCCAGGCACGCTAGCAGATGGACATCCCCCGAGGGGTCCCAGACTGCAAGAGGGCACAGGCCAGGTTGAGGGACCCCCCGAGTGCACAAATTTTTGTGCACCGGAGTCCTAGTTGTTTAATATCAGTAAGCATCCAATCCTACAACTTCAGGTGATACTCTCAGATAGCTTCCTTGTCCCACCAGACCCAGGTTAGGCCCCCTGTTTATGTGATTCTATATCACCCTCCATTGGCCATCATGCCACTTTGAACAGTTTGCAAGTGTGTGTATGTGTGTATGTGTTTGAATGTGCGTAAATTGGTGATTATTTTATTAACTAGGGGCCTGGTGCACAAAAATTTGTGCACTCGGGGTGGAGGGAGTCCCTCAGCCCGGCCTGTGCCCTCTCACAGTCTGGGACCCCTCAGTGGATGTCCTATGATGGCCCCAGTCTGCCAGGTGCCTTCTGTGTATGTGTGTGTGTATGTGTGTGTGTGTGTGTGTGTGTGTGTCACCACTGGGGACCTGCCCCCAGCTGAATCTGAGGCTCGGAGCAGTCCTCCTGTGTGTGTCTACCTGCTGGGGGCCTGCCCCCAGGCACACTGTGGAGGCTTGGAGCAGGCACCCCCTCTATGATGATCTCTCAGACTCTTGCCCTCCCCTGCATGTTGTTCTCTTTTTTGAGCTGTGGCCAGGGCTGGGTGTGGCCTGCCTCCCAAGCTTGCCTACTGCCCATCT
>PVJC01000117.1:88122-166922 GCA_004026665.1 Murina feae | reverse complement strand
GTAGGTCAGTGGGAGCTGTGGCCGGCCTGAAAACTGCCCTCAGCCCCTCACCCAGGCTTGCCACACCCCCTGGGGTGAGGGTCTCCACTGGGGAGCTTGGCCAGCTTGCAAACAGACATTGGCCCCTCACCCAGGCTGGCCAGGCACACCAGCAGGTGGACATCCCCAGAAGGATCCCAGACCGGGAGAGGGCACAGGCTGGGCTGAGGGACAACCCCCCTGCCTCCCAGTGCACAAATTTTTGTGCACCGGGCCCCTAGTTAATAAATAATAATACAAGAAAAAACGATGTGTTTCATGTACTCACAACTGTAAACCTACTTTTGCCCCACCCTGTGCTTAGTAACTGACTGGCTGACCCAAGTCCACCTACAACCAGATGCAAGCGAAGGGTGTTTAACCGAGAGAAGAGGAAATGAGGTTTTTCCAAAAACCTGTAGGCTTCCCAAAGCAAATAACACATCTCCAAAAGTTTTCCAGAAATTCTTCAGGGATTTTATTTCATGACAGCAAGAATGTCCCCACACCTAACCTCAGTCTACCTTCTTTGGCCAACCTGGTATCAAATAAAAACTGTGAGGCCACTGTTGTTACCTTAAATACTTACACATTTAGGCAGAGATACTTACTGGGTGACATCGGTCAATAAAACCACCCAGGTTTCAAGTGTACAGCTCTCCAACGCGTCCTCTGCACACTGCATCGTGCACTCACCACCCAGTGTCACGCCTCCTTCCACCACCGTTTATCCCTCCGCGGCCCTCTTCCACCTCCTCCCAACCCCCTTTCCCTCTGGCCATCACCATACTGTTGTCTGTGGGTCTGGTTTCTTAATCCCTTCACCTTTGTCACCCAGCCTCCAACCCTCTCCCCTCTGACAGTCTGTCTATGTATCTAGAATTCTGTTTCTATTTTGCTTGTTAGTTTATTTTGTTCAGTAGATTCCACATATTAGCAAAATCATATGGTATTTGTCTTTCTCTGGCTTGTTTCACTTAACATACTACTCTCCAGGTCCACCCACGCTATCCCACAGGGTAAGATTTTTTTTCTTTTTTAACAGCTGAGCTGTAAACGTACCACAGCTTTTTATCCACTCGTCTACTAATTGGCACTAGGGCTGTTTCTAGATCTTGACGGCTGTAAATAATGCTGCTGCCCAGCCAGTGTGGGTCAGTGGTTGAGCATCAATCTATGAACCAGGAGGTCATGGTTCAATTCCCGGTCAGGACACATGCCCAGGTTGCGGGCTCGATCCCCAGTGTGGGGCATGCAGGAGGCAGTCAATCAATGAGTCTCCGTCATCATTGATGTTTCTTTCGCTCTCTCCCTCTCCCTTCCTTTCTGAAATCAATAAAAATGTATTTTAAATAATAATAATAACGCTGCAGTGAAGACAGACATGCAGATCTTGTTACCATCTTGGTGTGGGGTCCCAGTAACTCTTCAACCTCCTGGCTAAAAGCATTGAAAGCATTTGCTGTTAAGCTCTGCCCTCTAGTGGTCATTGCATGTCACAACAGTACAGCATTTATTCAGTCTCTAAATATTCTGTGAGCTTTTAATATTAAATGTAATAGTGTATCATAACGTTATATTTACAACCTCAGAACTAAGGGCTGTGTTTAAAGTGTATAAAAAGGCAAGTGATTTTAATTGAATTCATATAAGACATTAAAATGTTCAACATATTTTATTATTAGAATTAGTTGTCTAACATTCTTAGACAAAAAGCTTTAAGACACTAGGATACTATATGTAGATTTTGTATGGAGAGGGGCTGGCATTGGTCTGAAGTTTTACCTGTGGTAACCAAGAAGTGTCCTCTGAACAATTATATTTGAATTGTGATTTGACAACTAAAAACGATAGCTTTGCAGGAAGGAAGTTGCTATTAGGTGAGGCAGAAGACGGGGATCAGCATGTTAGAGATTCCTGGGAAGACTCCCCACGTGTGGGGGACGGCGTGTGCCCAGGCTGACGGGGGCAGCACAGAGCAGCAGGAGCATCCCACGAGGAGAGGAGGCACTCATATGTCTTGAATGCTGAGAGGAAGCTTCAGGTGTTCCTGGGAGATCTGAGATGGTCAAGCTGTTATGAGATCAGGAAGGTTAAGTTGGGGAACATTTGTGTTGATTGATGCAAAAAATATTATCGTGTTACTTTGCAACTTGCTTTTTTCATTGGACTTCATTCGTGATAGATAAATGGGTCTACCTCTTTCTTTTGAATGGATGTCCAGTATTCCACTGTACAAGATACAATCAGACTTAACCTACTGACATATGGGTACTTTTCAATGTTTTCTTGTTGAAAACAGTTTTTCAATTATTAAACAAGTGTAGGCATATTTGTTTTATGTGTCATAGTCATTTAACAATTATCTATTGAGTGTCTGCCATCTGCTGGTCACTGTTCCAGGGGCCGGGGACCAGCAGTGAGCAGAACAATGTCCCTTCCTCTGTGGAGCTTATACTCTGGGGTGGAGGAGTGAGAGGACAAGGAAGACTGTTGCGTAAACCAGTCAGGCAGTGATGAGTGCTAAGCAGGAAGCTCCGGCAGGGAAAGCAACTAGGAAAGGTTGGCATTTGGGGGCACTCGTTCTAAAACGGTGACTTTTGAGTGGAGGGGCAAGTCAAATGTGATGTCGTAAGAGAAGAGGACATAGCAAGGGCAAGGCCATCCAGCCAGAGTTCACTCCCACTGAGGACCACTTTGAGGCCAGAGGGACTAGAGCCGGTAAACTCGAGCAGGAGTGGTAGAAGCTGATGTAAGACGGGGGAGGGGGCGGACGCAGATGGCATGGGCTTGTGTGTGAGTAAGGACACTACCTCTTACGGAGGGAGATGGGGAGCCTGTGAGGCTCTGGCCTCCCGTTGCCAGCAGACTGCCAGGCGCAAGGCCAGGAGCCCGGAGGTCGCAGGGAGGCCTTTGTGGCTCTCTGTGAGAGGCGATGGGAGTTTGGACCCGTGATAGCAGAACGTTGGTGAAGAAAAGGGTTTTGGGTATAGATTTTGAAGGCAGAGACACCAGGATTTGCTGACGGACTGGACGTGGGGTGGGAGCAAAGAGGAGTGAAGCCCGATCCTGGAAAGACAGCGAGGCCTTCGACGGAGATGCTCGTTGTGCGTTTGTGCGGGAATTTCTGTGAGAGAAAAATCTGTAGTGGGATGACTACCCAGTGCTGGGTAATGGGTCAAAGCGAACTTCCTGGCAACTAAGGAGTTCTGTTTCTCACATTTCTCTCAGTTCCCAAATTTTCTCTGATAAGTGCCAGTGCTTTTATGACAGTTACTTACAGAAATAAAATCTCCCCTCAGTCTGCTCCGTATCTCAATCAAAATGACGTGAAACAAATTGCTCAGATGTATGAGAGCAAAAGTTCCAGACTCTTTGCTCTCAAGATTCCTTTTCACTCTTAGAAATTATGAAGGGCCTCAAAGAGCTTTTGTTATGTGATTCTTAGCTATTGGTTCATTGTGTCAAAACTTAAAATGTAGGCATTTTAATGTTTATTTAATTCATCTTAATAATAACCCATTATGTGAATACAAATAACCTATTTTTATGAAAAGTAATAATTTTCCAAGACAAAATCTAGTGAGAAGAATGGCAATTTTTGCAAATCTCTTTAGTGTTTGGTCTAAAGGAGCACAACTTGATCCTCATATCGGCATGAGTTTCAGTCTGCTGTGTTATGTTGTTTTGTTTGAAGTCTGAAGCAAATCTGGCCTTACACAGATATGTAGCTCACTCAAGAGGGGAGGAGCATTTTTTGTATTAAGGTATAATTGACATCACATTACGTATATTCGTGTAATGCAATGATACTTGTATGACTGCAAAATGATCACTCACCACAAGGAGTCCGGTTAACATTTGTCGTCGCACAGTTACAATTTATGTCTTGTGACAAGAACTTTCAAGCTCCGCTCTCCAAGCTACTTTCAAATACGCAACACAGTAATATTATCTATAGTCGCCATGCTGACTTCTTCATTTTATAACTGGAAATTTACACCTTTTGACCCCCTTCACCCGTTTCACCCATCGCCTCACCTCTCGGGAGGAATATTCTAATAGTCTTTTCAGATGAGTAGCAACTTTAACATCTCTGATGTTATGCCAAAAAGTCATAGTTTTATAAAGTTAATGTGGAATCTGAAACCATATCAATGAACTTTTTTTTCTTACTCTGTTTCCTTAAAAATCCATTGGTCCATCTGGCCATCTGAATAGAAATTTTACACATGTGTGATTTCGTACCATTGTGCCTTAGTCATTTGAGAAATATGGGTTCACTGAGTTATCCAGATCTTTCCAACGCTAACATATTTCACACTGCAATATAAAAAACTCACTCACCAGGAAAATCATTAAAGTATTGGGAAGCTGTCAAACTCATGGTGGTGAATACAAGTTTCCCAAAATTTAATTTTTAGTTGAAGGCTCAAGTTTTATCATTGGCAACAAATACTGTCAGTTGTTTTCCTGAAAATGTCAGGCTCACCTTGTTCATTTCTTAGAAACTATCTGCCAAATAAATACCCACATCTGAAAAACCGTAGTTTGTCAGCCATTCTTTGAGGCAAAATGGTGTTCATGAAAAGGCAGCTGGCTTGGCTTGCACTGGGGCCACATGGTTGTCTTCCCTCAGGCACCCTGGCTCGGGGGTGCGGGGGAAGTGCTGCAGTGCTTCCTGTCTTGTCACACAGAACATCAAATAGTCAGGGACTCGGGCTGAGATGTAATAAAGTGACTAATTCTTACTGCTTCACCAAGGCCTTCTTAAGTGAAATCTATTTTCAGTTTTTTATTTTATTTTATTTTTTTCAATTACTTTAATATTATAAATATATATGGTGGTCACCCTGGCTGGTGTGGCTCCGTTGGCTGGGCATTGTCCAGAGCATCAAAAGGCTGCCGCTTTGAGTCCCTGGTCAGGGCACATGCCCGGGTTGCAGGCTCGATCCCCAGTACAGGGCGTGCACGAGGCAGCCGATGGATGATTCTCATCATTGAGGTTTCTCTCTCTCTCTCTCCCTTCCTCTATGAAATCAATAAAAATATATTTTAAAAAGTAGTTTTGACCTCACAGACTCCCTGAAAGGCCCGACTTTGAGCAGCGCTGTCCTGGAGGGTCTGCTGCGGCTCAGAGCTGTCAGCTGCAGTGGCACTTAGACACGAATCAGCGCCTCCTGCTATCTGAGTCTGCATTTTTTTCTCTAGCTAAGTTGTGTGTTTTTTTAAACCAGCTTGCTCAACAACTGCATTTACATGTAAAGATACTGATTGTTAATAGAGAAGACACATTAAATTTTTATTTAAAAATAAGAAACACTTGAGAACCTAGCCTGGAGGCCGGAGTTCTCAGTGTGGGCCTGCTCTCCACAATTGAGTGGCTCGTGAAGCCCCGGTAGATACTCTTTCACGCAATCAAGTCATTGCTCCCTGTGTACCATCCGGAGCTGGGCCGGAAGCATTGCTGTTCTGCTCTAGCTCTTTATATGAAAACTCTAAAACCCAACGCTTGGCGAGGCCAAGGCCTGGTTTATGGCCACGATGCTCCACTTGGAGGGGAAAGTGCAGCTGAGGGGTAGATTGACTTGTGGCGGCTGGAAAAGAGCACTCTCCTGCCCTGTAAGCTTTTATTAATTGCCACCGCGTTTGCCCATTCATGCTCCCAGCGTGGATTCGCTGGCTGAGCTCCATGGGTCCTTTATGTCAGTGAAGATAAGCATGTGTCAGACCCTGGGAATGAAAACACGCCGCTTGGCCCTTCGAGGCCATTTCCTTTGAGTCCCAGCTCTCCCCAGATGGCATCTCATTGTTTCTCCGATGACCTCAGTGTCCAGGCTGCAGGAACCTGGTCTGAGAGGCCATGTCTCATATTTATTAGCCTGTGGAGGGGAACTTGCCGCATAAAGCCTCCATTCACACCCTCAAAGGAGCTTTTTGAGCTGAGGAAATGATGGCGCTGGTGGACTGTTTCCTGTGGCCACCAGTTTCCCATTAGATGCTTGTTTTTTCCCAGGCCCAGGTGGGTGTTTTGCCAAGTGTCTGACTGGTGCAGCTGAGTCCATGATGGCCCAGTCTCCTTCCTCTGTCTCTCATGGTCTTTATTGGAAAGAGTCTTAGCAGAACAGGGCCACACATGTGAGAGGCAGGCTATCGAGATATCTCTCTCTCTCTCTCTCTCTCTCTCTCTCTCTCTCTCTCTCTCTCTCTCTAAAAAAACACCAACATATTTTCAGGTGAGGATTAAAAAAAAGAATCACTGTGTTCTGGGAGCCCCCTCCCACTTGGAATCCAGGTAGTTTGCAGCTGAGGTGCTTCTGAGGGGACGGCAAGGCTCATTCGCCCCAGGAGGACCTGACCCTCGTACAGCGAACGTTGTGGTTCTTACCTATTGGAGGAGGGAGGTCCCTGTCCTTTGGTGAACGTGATGAATAAGAACGCTTTTGCCTACAAATGTGCAAACACACTTGCGCGCAAACTACTTCCATGCGTGTGTTGAGAATCCCTGTGCTACCGCCAAAGGTTCACTGGCCCCTCTCCTGCTCAGGCACTGCCCTGGGCATTGGCGCGGTGCCGATGAGTAAGACTGGGTCCTGAGGCCGACAGACAAGGACAGAGCTCACTGCACTGAGTGTGTCAGTAGCAGGACCTTGGAAGGCAGGATTGGAGCTAGAGTTCCTCACTGGGGTAAACAGAGCAATAGCAGTGCGTGAAAGAAGCTTGATCAGGGTTCCAAGCCTACTTCCAGGCCGTGTGCAACTAAAGACCACGGCAGGAGCAAATTTGGGAAGATCTAAATGCACATTGGGGAAGATGTACATTCCCTTTCCCTGACCCAGAAAGGAGTCGGGAGAGTTGCTCTCCTAGGTTATCATTTACCTGGTAAAGTCCCCCTGGCCTTGGGGAGGAGTGTCCCGGCCTGCACCTCTGAAACAAGTTTCTGCTTTTCCACAAAACAGATCAGCCTTTGGCTCATCTTTCAGGACCTTAGGATGGTGCTGTTGCCGCATGAGCCTGGGAGGGGTGCTGGGTGTGGGAGCCACACACACACCTATCGTCCGTGCACAGAACATTCCAACTCCATGAGTCCCTCCCTGTCCTAGAGGCAAATCCGTGTCTGCTTTACTCTTGGAACCTCGAGACAGGGCAGTTCTTTAATGTAATGTCCTTGGAGTAGGCTGTGAAACACTATTAGTTTCCACCCGTCACTGAAACATGAATGCACAGCCCTATTATTAATGGGTGTATATTATCCATGTTTTCATATAACATCAGTTTATGTTGGCTCCTTTTTAGCGTTTTTTAGCTATAGGGGATCACATCTTATATCTGTGAACTCTGGTAGAGGCCAACACAATGTATTATTGTATCTTGATCTCCAGTGTTACCTAACCTCACACTGATAAAGGGAACCCGTAAACTCTCAAACTGATGATGCGAGCAGGAAATTTATGACTGGGAAGGGCAGGGGTGGGGTGGCCTGGGTGGATGAGTGTTCCGGGGAAGGTAAACATCTCCGCGCCCTCAGTCCTTGCATCTGCTCCTCTCAGCACATTGCGTGATCTCAGATCAGCTTCTACATGTCATGGGAACACATGCCTGTAGGCCGCTCTAGCCTATAATATTTTATTAAAATATTTTTGATTGCTCTTTGAAGAGAGAGGAAGGGAGATGGAGAAAGAGAGAAACATCAATATGAGAGCCATATCCATCAGCTGCCTCCTGCACAACCCCCACCTGGGATAGAGCCCGCAGCCCAGGCATGTGCCCTGACTGGGAATCAAACCTGCAACCTTTCTGTGCACAGGACAGTGCCCACCAACTGAGCCACAACAGCCAGGGGTAGATTATAATCTTAAAGTTATCGTCCACAGGGAGATCTTTCCCTCTGTTCTGGTTTGAAATATCCCAAGAAAGGAGTCTGATTGGTCTAACTTGGGTCACATGTCTGCTTCCGCACCATTCAGTGTTCAGTGTTCTGATTGGCTCACACACCCATTACAAGTGTTCATGGCATGAACACTCATGCCGTGGGGTAAAGCTTTTAAATGTAATAACCACTATCTGCTATTTAAATAATCTTCCCCTGACTTTTCAGGATTAGGAGAATATTAGGTTACATTTTCTAATTGTTTCTGTCTACTATAAGGGTACACATGTAAAATGTTGGTATCTAATTTCTCTCCCTTCTGATTTACTTATGTGCTGAATTCCCATTGCCTCCCAGTTTAATGGTCAGATCCATTTGTTGAGAACTTGTAGGGATGAGGGGGTCAGGGCAGAGAGGCTGTGGGAAAATTCCCACATCTGTCGTCGAAAGGAGCCCAGCTCTGAGGCTGGTGTGGTGTGCCTAGAGATTGGTCCAGGTGAGTTCCTCTGCTCTCCCTGGTAACTCTCTCTTCCCCACCCTGCCCTCCCACTCTCTAGGCACACACTGTGCCTGGGCTATCCTGGCAGCTCTAATTCTAGAAATGGTTGGTGTCAGTTACGTGGGCCAGTGAAGTGTGAAGGAACCAGGCGCATAAGGTGGTCCTCTGGGGAATCTGGACTCATTTGGAAGATCTCTAGTCGTGGGGGCAAGAACCTAGGCATTGTACTGCCCTTTGAACCATCAACAAAGGAACCCATTGTCTGCACCTTGGGCACCAGGAGTGTTGACCATCTGATGTCACTTCTGTAGGTGGCATTGGTGTGGCAGCTGACTGCCCGAGGACGTGCCCTTCCCATGCAGCACAGCCTCTGCCTTTTCCTGTGGAGAATTGGGCCCCATTGGTGACTCTGTGTAAGACAAACGAGGTCCCCTAGCCCCCAAGCCATTACCTGTACTAGAGGCTTTGCCGCGTCCTGGCTCTCGGCTTCTGGCCCCAGCATCCATCTGTCCCTACTATTTCCACCAGCAATGAATGGGGATATTTCCGATGGGACCTGCTGCCTGTGTTGCTAAGAACATCCGTCACTGGGTTGGAGGGAGGAAGTTGTGCAGGAGCCACAATTCTGCCTTTTGGATTTGCACAAGATAAGGGACTCCAGGCAACCAGGTGGAATCCATGCTTCCATTATCACATCCGATAGATCCAGTCACTCTGGCTCGTGGTTGTTTTAATTATTAACTCTAAGAATGGTTTGATCTCAACTGTACAGTGGAGCTGATAATACGTGTCTCCCGGTGTGAGTACTGAGTAAGACACTAAGGTGAAAGCTCTCTGTGTAAATGTTGGCTCTTGGGAGCCTGACACACAGCGTGAGTGAGGCTGCGTTGAGGATCTCTGGCGGAAAGGCAGAAGGTTTCTGTGATTGCTGCAGTTGGAGCACTCCCCTCAAGTCTGTGGCTGGGGAGGGGTTGCTGAGAGTCAGGCTGGTAGCTATTCCGCCTGTGGTGGTAATGTTAACTATTGTGTGCAAACCAGGACCTTGTACCAGTGGGCGAGGGCGGGTTTCTTCCCCTCTCATGGTGTTTAAAGCCACTCCAACAGCAGGACGGAGAGGGTCACTGCCTGCTTCCGTGTCTATCCAGCTCCTCTCACCAAGCACAGCCCTGCCGATGCCTGACCCTGTTAGGCGGCCGGGAGGCTTTCCTGTCTTTGCTCATGTCCACGATGACCAGGGTGTTCTCCGCATGTCTCTCTCCACTGGAAAAAGATCAAGTGAGACCATCCGAAGCCACATCTCTAAGAGCCACTGAAAGTCTTTCTGGATCTGTGGGGATTTTAGGTCATATGACTCTTTAAGAACTGGATGAAAGCCAGTTCGCTTACCCAACAGTTTATATACAATTTCCAGTGGCTCCTGGAAGCCCCACCCCACCCCCAGGTTAAAAACTCCAGGTCTGGGCTGATTCTCATAGCTCTTTGGGCAGAAGTAACCAGTGTGTCACTCAGATGCTAATGCTTGAGATCAGTTTACAGCAAGCATGTCAAACTCTCGGCCTGCGGGCCACATGCCTTGTTTATTTGGCCCGTGTTAGCCTTTGAGTTTGACATGCTTGGTTTCCAGCCATGAAAGGAGATTCCTACAGAAATATTTCACTCAGGTGGCTAGAATTTGCTTGGAAAGAGAGAAGAAGGAATTAATCAGATGACTTTCTGTTTTACTTGGGCAAGCTTTCAAGGTTGAAATGAGTGGAGTGAGTCCTGACTCCCCTGGTGCCGACCTGCCCTGCGCCCCAGATTCTGTCCTTTCTTGAGCATTCATTCCTCCATGCCTGCTTCATCTACTCGGACACCTGGTAGCCTTTCTAGGGGGTGATAGGTATGGAGTGGCATTAGAAGAGTATACTGTAACTTTGGCAATTCCTGCCACTAGGGACTAGAGAGGAGGAGGAGCAGGCAGGAAGCAGCATCTGGGAGGACACAGGAAGCAGAGAGCGGGGTGCTGGGCAGAGCCAGCACGGTGTCCCAAGGGCTCTCCCAGGCACAGCTCTAATCCTAGAAATGGTTGGTGTCAGTGTCCAGTAATGTGGCCAGGGAAGTGTGAGGAGCCAGGCGCGTGGGCGGTGGTCCTCTGGAGACTCTAGACTCACGTGGAAGATCTCCAGTCCTGGGGCCAGAGCCCAGGGGGCTCGCAAGGCACAGGGGCATGGTGGGAAGAGCATCAGGCAGGCATCCAGGCAGGTCAGACCGAAACCCGATTCTGCAGCCAACACGGTGTGGGACAGTGGGAAAGAGGGGTGCGACCCAGGTCCTGGAGTGGGGGCATGGAATCCCCAGTCAGACTGGCTGGAACAAGGATGAGCACTGAGAGCTGAGTGGTTGTGATGAACCCAACAGCACCCTGGTGCAGGCCAAGTGGGCAGATGCTCTGGACACACAGCTGTCAAAACAAGCAGCTCCCCTAACAACAAAGATGCTGGAGTAGAAAACCCTCGGAGACATCTGAGCGTATGTACCATTTTCATACGTGGTCAGAAAATTTAGAGGCTAAGCAATATTTTAAGGCTAAAAAACTCTTAAATTCCTCCCCATGTTTTCCTGGCTTTCAAGGTTCAAGGGTTGCAGTAGCACTAGCTGGGACCCGACACTGGCTCAGGGCCGGACTGGCCGCTGTGCTCCTGTAGCCTGGCGCTGGAGTGAGATTTAGGGTGCATTTGGGCATGTCCCTGTGGAAGAAGCAAGCAGTGCCGACGGGGTTTGTCTTTTCCGTTGAAAATGGAAGGGAAGTGCACATCTCCGAGAGCCTGTTGTGTGTTGGGTGCCAGATTCTGTGTAATCGCATTTAATCCTCACAAAAATACTAGTAAATGAGAGGAGCAACTGAGGCTCAGAGAGGTTAATAAATTTCCCCAGGTCACCCAGCTTACTGGTAGTGCAGTAAAGACTTGAACCCTGCCCTGGCCCGTGTGGTTCAGTTGGTTGAGCATTGACCTATGAACGTGGTTCAGTTCTCAGTCAGGGGCACGCGGGTGAGTGTGGGACATGGAGCGAGAACAAGAGGGAAGGAACTCTTTGGGAATTTTAACCAGGAGCTTCTTTAACCAATTAACTCTTCAAGATTTCATGTACTTCTGATGGGGCCCCTCCCTAGCCAATCCATTGTTCCCCAAGCTAGACTGCAGGCAAGCACCTCCCCTGTGCCATCCTGACTTGAACCCATTCTGGCTCTACCTCTGCCCTCCTACCTCCCAGCATGGCTTTTGAGACATGCAAATATGTGTCTTGCAGCTTCGTTTTGGAAGATGCCATTTTCCAGAAGTGCTTGTGAGATGAGAGAGCTGGTGGCAGCGGAGATGGGAGGCAGGGCTGCTGGTGTTTGCTGTGAGCCCTCACCATGCTGGCCCTGCAGGTGCCCTCGGCCCATTTCTGCAGCTCTACATGGGGGCGGGGGGGGGGCTCAGAGGGGCTTGGGGGTCACTGTTATTAGTTGCCTATATAGCTCACACGCATCAAAAATGGAAGGAAGGGGAAATAGAAATGCGTACAGCAAAGAAAACCTAGGAGCTATGATGCCTGCATAGTGAGTGTAGAACAGAAGGAAGCTGGGGGGTGGGATGTGGGGGGGATCATCTTGTGTGGGTGAGACTCCCTGGGATATACGGGTGGGCTGCTGGGGACACAGAAATCCCTAAAATTAAAAACATTACAGTATGTGCCTTTTGTTCTGGGAGGAGGGTCTACGATTTTTAGACTATCAAAGAAGGCTGGGACCGCCAGAAAGTCTGATTACTGTGTGAAAGGTTGGAATTATGCCCTGTGCACATTCTTTTAATTTCAGCTTAATGCCAGACACAGAAAATAAAGCTTGTATGATATAGGATTTCTGGGGTGATACTGTTATCAGTGGAAGTGGAAGTCTTGGGGTGCCATGAGGAAAAGAATTTCTGAGGCCCCCACAGGATAATGGGGTTTCGTGGAAAGCTTTACTGATGATGCAAAGGGGGTTCCCATCCAAGGTCCCATCTCTGTCTGTCTCTCCATGGAAGATTCCAGTCTTGTCATCAGCTGGGCCAGAATTAAAGAAACTGCCCGGAGTTGCTGCTCCATGTTAAAGTCCAGTCCATTCCAGCATCTGCCTAGCTTAGCTCGCGTCCCCAGCTGCAGTCCGTTGTGTGTGGACCACACAGCCATAGACCAAGTGGCTGCCGAAGGCCATATGACTATGGAGAGAGAACATGCAAGCACATGGGCGAGTGCAGGGCATGGAGCAAGAGAGAACAAGAGAGAAGGAACTCTTCAGGGATTTTAACCAGTAGCTTCTTTAACCAATTAAAGCTTCAAGATTTCATGCACTACTCATGGGGTCCCTCCCTAGCCAATCCATTGTTCCCCAAGCTAGACTGCAGGCAAGCACCTCCCCTGTGCCATCCAGACTTGACTGCACATGCACCCATCTCCCCTTCCTTTGATTCCTTCCCAGTGATCTGCAGGGAACAGACTGTGGTTCCCTGGGGAGCGTGAAGCTGTAGCTTCCTGGTGGAGCTGCCCAAGTAACCATGCTTATGATGTCTGTTCTCCCCTTTGCTCTCTTCCTGTTATTAATATTAACCAGCTAATTACGGCGATAAGAGTACCAGGAAATGGTGATGGGGGAGGGGGACATAGGAGGTGAAATTGTATGTGATAGTGTGAGAAAGTAGTCGGGCCTGGGTGCTCACCTAGTTTTGCTTCACATGATTAGTTATACAATTTTAGTTGCCAATTAAAGGGGCAGAAATTTGTGGGAGGACAAAGACCCAGTGGAGAGAAATCGGTGTATGAATACTGGCCTTAATCTTCTTGTTTATGTGCTAGGCAGATCAATACCATTTCCCGACAGAAGCCATTTGACAGCCTACCCTTTCATCCCTTGAGGAATCGTGGGGGGTGGGGGGGGGACGCACTGTCAGGCTGGGATGTGTACAGCACACTCTCGTGAACGCGCCCTCTGCTGCACCAGCGCAAGCCGGCTTCTTGCCCACAGCCACACTCAAAGTGGCCAGAGAGCGGGGCCTGCCTTTCCCGCCCTCTTCCCTCCGAGTCTAGTTTGCATTCCTTGTTGGAGCAAGAAATAAATCTCATTTGCATATGGAAAAACGTGTTGAGCCATCTTTGACTGAGCCTGGCGTGAGGAGGTGACCTCTTCCCCAACGCTTCTCTTCGCTCTCATGGCTTCCACTTCCGCTGCCCCAGCCCTGTTGCTTGTGATGTGAGGGTGTGTGCTCTGCTGCGAAGAGCTCCTCCCTCTCCCCTCCCCTCCCCCCTTCCTGCTTTACTGTGCACAGAGTCACACAATTAGGCCAGGTGACTGGGACGCTTTGGGGAGCAGGGCTTCCCCTTCCCTGGCACACAGCTTCCTAGGCGCTTGCTGAGCCTGCAGAGGGCATCCTCAGCGATTTAGGATGGGCTGTCCAGTTAATCTTCCTTCCCTGCCTCCTAGGACACCGGGAGAAACAGAATTCGGAGCACTGGGCTTACCCCCCTGTCTCATCAACGCTGTCTTTGTTCCCCCAGAGCCCAGTCACTGGGGTTTAGTGAAGACAAAAAGCCGGGGACAGATGGATGGTTCTGGACAGGTGAAGTCTCATGGTTGGCCACCAGAGGTTGAGCTGTTCTGACCCTCACCAGTGGTCACGGACATTCTGAGTGAGTCGCTGCGGGCAGGGACAAGCCAGGACGTGCAGCCTTGCACCAGTGCCCTCTGGTCTCAGTACGCACTGCCCCTGGGGCTGCTTGACATGGCCTAAGCACCTCACTGCGCGCCTGGATCCCAGGCTAGCTTTGGGAAGGGGATTGGGGGTCGGGGGCAGCATCACATTCCTTGTTGCCCTGAAACGGAAAAGCAGGTACCTGGCAGGCACATCTTTCTCTGTACAGATCTCTCACCCCATGCCATCTCAGAGGGCAGGTCTACCGCACGGGGATGCACGACCTCAGGGGGCTATGGCACTTTGGGACAGGGATTCTGCACTCGCTTTCAGCCTCTCTTAGCCCAAGGGCTGCGGCAGAAAGGAAGCATGCACGTGTCTGTGAATATGGCTGGCAGGCAGCTCCTGTTTCCATGGTTACTCCGTAGTGCAGGTTAGTAGTGGGGCTACCCAAGGGAACAATGACACTGAAGGCCATGCGTGTGCAGGGACGCCTCCAGCCTGCTCTAACCCTCTTCCCAGCTGGGTGGGCAACATGTGACCTGAGGTAACAGGGATTTCCTTCAAGGGTCCACCTGGCCATCCCCGCCCTGGCTGTTCTCACAGGTGTTTCCCTTGGTGCAGAGAAATGCCGCCTCCTAGATCCAGGTGTGGTCGTGGGGGTGGGATGCGCTGGGGAGCACAGACCTTTCCTGCAGCTCCATGCGGCTGCCTCTGTCCATCCGTCCCTGGAGTTGCACTAGCGACCCTGAACCCTGCCCACAGAAGGGCGTGGTATTTAGAAAACCCTGAGTCCAGATTTGACTGGTCCTCAATCACATGTACTAAATCATCAGAGTCACCCTCACAGCCTTTTCCCAGGGCTATGGGACAGGCTCACTTATAAGACGTTTAGGAAAATCTTATTTTTGCTTCCATGTGATCGGACACCAGGTTCTGCAGTCACAGGCTGGAGTCCCTGGTGCGTTGTCTGCTCTCTGCTGAGTGACGTGCAGTTCTGGTCCTCTGTGTCTTTGTAACAAGAATAGAATAATCACTGTGGGATGCATGTGGGGGAACGGATCAGTGTGGATGGGAGACATTTAAAAGCATAACAAGTCAGTGAATTCATGCAGTTATCATCTTTAGCTGCAATAACGAATGGGTTATTTTAGTCTCTCCTCCGCCACTTGAGGGGAAAATTGATTAAAACCTGTGACCCTTGTGTTGGAAATATTTTTGGTGTGGAACACAGAAATAAAAAGTGTGTAGGAAATACCTAGTGAGATTAGCCCATCCTTTAATCCTGACAGAACCAGTTTTGGTGCATTTTGGAGACATTTCTTGGAGTAAACAGGGGCAGCCTCAGGTGACCCGCTGCGGGCCTGCCCCGGCCTGAGCGGCCTTTGTTTTGCTTTTACTCCGCTGGCTCCGGAGCACTTAGTTGCGTGATGCTATGTGATTTACATGTCTGAGTTATTTGCGTATTCCCTTGCAGGAATACACTGCTTTCACGCTTTCTGCGGGGAGGGTATTGGAATTCAAAGGCTTTGGCAAACTAACCTCATGGAATTTCTGTGCAGAATTGAAGGAGCTGCTTTTCCTCCTCTTTCAGGCTATGTCTTTTCCGCCATTTGGGGACTTTCTTAGCCCGAGGGAAAGGGGAATAGCAAGTGAACGCTGGGCCCCTTACTGGTGGCTGTTGGCCTCACTGCTGGGGTCATGGGCCCTGGCTGCCCAGGTGGACTTGTCCTTTGAACCCTATTGAACCCCATCTAATAGAAATGGGGGCAGAGAAATGCCTCCTCCCAGGTACAGTACAGGACCTTGGAGAACAGTATTGACCTGTCTACTGGGCAATCTCCAAGGGCCCCTCCAGCTAAAAACACACCAACCGCGAGTTCTACGCCTCTGGTGCTTGCTCTTGGGTTCTCAGGGGGGCTTCCCCAGACCCAGGAGTTCCCAGGGCTGCACATCCGACCTCCAGAGCCATGGAGGAGGAGGAGGGAGAGAGCAGGAAGGGAGTCGGCCCCTGGTTGCTCCTGTGGCGCCGAGCCTTTGTGGGTCCGTCCTCATGGTGGACGTGGGGAGACTCTGCCCTGTCTCTCTCCGCAGCACACAGGCCGGCATGCAAGCTGATCACAGGCATTAAACAAATAGTTCCCTAGTTTTACAGGCCAACTCGACCAAGTGCACAGGCCGAGGCCTCCTCTTGGACACAGACCCGTTGGGTGTGTTCGGACCTCCCTCGTGCCTCCCTGGTAGTGTCCCTTTTGGAACTGAATGGGCTCTGCTTCTTCCCTGTTGCAAGTTCCTGCCTGTGCGAAGTTTTAGAAAGCTTCAGGACACATTCCATTTGTGAGGGTCCAGAGCCACAGAAAGTTAATATTTGGAGCAGTAGGAGAGGAAGAGCTACAGGCAGAAACCTGGGTTAGATTAAAAAGAAAAAAACAAAAACAGCAGAATCAGGGAGCATCCACTCTTAGTGGAATGAAAGGAGAAAAGCAATTACTTTCCCCTAAAGGCGTTAGGAGGCTCTTGGGGGCAGAGGTCTGTGAGCATAGAAGAAACAAGCTCGGCCACGTTGGCTGTGAGCCTCGTGTGTGGGACCTGAAAGCAGGCAACTGAAGTGAAGTATTACAGCGAGGAAGGGAATGAGACGGACAGTTGGGTCAGAGGAGGCTGCACGGCCCGTCCCATCCTCCCAGTAGCCTGCCCGGCCAGGTGGCGAGGGCATGGGGCGCTCAGAGTGTTTGCTGACAGACTTGCTAATTAAACACCAAAGGCACTGTTGCTTTGACAGTAGTGATGGCTGTGCCAACATTATCAGCTGCAAGCTGGCCGCCAAGAGCATCCTAATTAAAAACAAACAGTTCTGGGATGGACTGGCAGAGTGGGGACAGGGATCCTGCCTGGGTTCCTAGGACTTGTAAGATTGCTCCCAGGGGAAACTCACTCCCTGGCCATCTCTAGGTCCTCTTCTCAGAGGAGCCTCTGTCCCATCACAAGGAGGTGTGCTGTGTGCTTCCTGAACCCCTAGGTGCCGGGGTGACAAGCCAGCAGACAGAGCCCCTAGGAGCAGCTGGCCTGATGCCTTCAGCCCTGAAGGAAAGGCTGCTGAGCAGTAATGGTTTCTGCCAGGTCTCTACATTGAGGGGACAGCTAAAGCCCAAAGCCTCTTCTAAGAGAGGTTAGAATTTCATCAGAAAGCAAGTCTGGTCACATGAGAATTTCTGGCACTGTGTGCATGGCAGGCTGGATCGTATTGGCTTCAGCAGAGGGGAAAAGTCCCAGCCTGGCCTGGGAGAAGGAGCTGGCTCACTCCCCCGGCCACTGGACGGACTGCGGGCGGGCGCAGCACAGCTGCTGCTGAGCGGACCGGCGCTCTGATTGCCCGGAGCCCCCTTTCTTTTAACCCTAAGGAAAGTGTGTGGTCCAGGGGCTGAAGACAGAGATGCCTAAGGAATGCAGTGCTCTCCACGCCCTCTCGGCAGCTCTGTGCTGCTTCTATCACCGCAAGTCTTTCGTTGGAGTCAAGGTAGGTGTGGCTTTGAGAGAAGGTGCATCTGAAATTATTTGGGGGTCTTCAAAGCATTCGTTTTCTAAAGGGAACTAGAGAAAGTTTGCAGCCAGCCGGCTGTCTGTCCAAACAGAGGCGCTGTCTTTGACCGAGGGATCTTCATAAGCCCGTGGGGTGTGTGTCCCCTGGAGGCAGAAGGGGGCTCCTTATCTGTGTTTTGGGAGGAAGCTCTGTGTTTCAGAACCCTTGCAGCCTCCTTGGGCAGAAATTTTATACCAAAGTAGCTCAAGGAGACCAAGCTATTTCTCTTCTTTCTCTTTGTTTCTCTCTCCCCTCGTTCATAATAAATGTGAGGCGGCTGAGCCTCTCTCTCCGCTTAACCTGCGGGCCCGTTATGTCAATACCATGTATAATGCAGAGAAGCTGCCAGGTGGATCTCCTTTCATATTGCAGCCAGGGTTCAAAACGTTTCTGTCTCCAGAGCTGTCTTTTCTCTTACCGCCACCCCCATTTTTAACCTTGGTTACAAGACCAGTGCCAAAGGTTTTGCATCATATGTCAGTACACTATTTCGATGAAAATAGTCAGCGAACCTCATCTGACTAATTCAAGACAAGGCCTGTATGTCCATGTTGCCCGCTTATGACAACGCTGAGAATTAGGATGAATATCGGCTCCCGCTGATTTGGGGCTTGTCAGCCTTGGGAAAGTCCTGTGCCCCAGGGTGACAGGAGTCTGGGAGCTCTCAAGGAATTCTTCCACCCTGACGTGGAGCCCCTCTCCAGAGGGACCGACATAGGCAGTGCTATTGGAGAAGCTACAACAGGGTTACCAGCGTCTGCTTTTTTCCTCTCAAAAAGGCTTTTTAAAAAATCAGAAAAATGTGACAGGAAAGCGTGTAAAAGGGAGAAAGACCCTGTAACAGGGGTCTTTGTAGAGAACTATATACTCAGCGAGCAGAGGGCAGGCTTCTGACGGCTGTGCTGTTGCAGTGGTCAGAGTCGCTGTCAACCACGCAGCAAAGTTCATTTTTGTCCCTTTGTCATGGAATTTGGAGGCGGGTGAAGAATCAATCACTGGTTCAAAGTGCTCTCTCCCTGATGTAAGAGCCCCTTTCTATCCTGGAGCCTGGGGGTGATGTGAGGATCGTGTGGTTTCTGACCTAAATATGGATCGTTCTGGCCGGGGGCAGATGAAGTCATGCCATTAGCCGTATTTTAAAGCCGTCAAACATAGACCGGGAGGTCCCTGAGGGACGCGTGCACTTCAGGGATTGGCAGTCGGTTTTTACTCTAATAGAAGGCCTTTCATAAGCCAAGTGCTGCTAATTCAGAAAAGTGTGACTCAGCATCTGGTATGTGAGGAAGCAGCCCATAAATATCTAGGTCTGAGGGCTGAGATTCTGTTTGGATCCCCCTGCTCCTCTGCTGTGTGCCCTCCAAGGCCTGATAGGGACGCAGTGATCTATGGGGTTAGTCCAGACCAGCCTCCTTCAGCTTAGCCCTTCCCCGCCTCCCCACCGTGGCCTCTCTGGTGGTTAACTGTTGATAGAAATACCTCCTTTCCATCGGGCTTTTTGGTTGTTGCATCTTCATAGCCCAGAGAGAGGGCCTGACCTGCTCCCTCACCAAAAACTGAAGCCTCCAAACCCAGCTTAGGGTTTCCCACTGGTCAGCTGTGTTTGCCTGTCTTGTTTTGCTTAGATAGTTGTGTGGGGAAGAACGTCCCCCTGTGCCTCAATCCCTCCTCCTGCCAACATTGCCCCATGATACCGCTGCCTCCCTTTATTGACTTCCACTGCAATTAGGGGTTTCGGGTCTTGCTGCTCATAATTAGTTGCCATTGCAATTAGCTTCAAAATTAAATTGGGATTGATTGCCCGATAGCAAAGCGGAAATAAAGCTCCAGTTCTTGACCATGGATGCCGCTTCCCCGGCATGAATTTCTCATCCCCAAAATAATACCGCGGTAGCCATGGTAACTCTCCATTCGGTCTAATCTATATCATCTCTGGAGAAAGTAGGATGTTATTAATAGTGTTTGTTGTATGGGAAGAAAACTAAAAATATAAAAGCTCCTTCACTACGTCGGAGACCAATCACACTGGCACTTGCAGGGAATGAGATCTTTTTAGCTGAGATTTTGCAGAATTTAGAATGTGTTTAGGGGCCTCGTGTGGACATGGACACAAAGGCCCTGGAAAGGAATTAAATGGGAGGCCAAGAACGGAGAGAAGGAGAAAGGGTACCTAGTTGTTGCTGGCCCTGAAGGAGTGGAGTCAGAGACGAGAGAGTGCAGCCACTTTGAGGGCCTGCCTTCAGCATCCCAGGCCTGTTCACAGTGGCAGCCGTTGCACTGAAGGCCCACCGATCTGGGTGAGAAAAGGAAAGGGCATTCTGTTTATGCCCAATGGAGACGAATTTGAAATGAAGATACTCCTGATCCATAACATTAGGGGAGCATAGTCTAGTCCCCAAGTCCCTGAACGTCAAATGCAGTAGCCCCACCCACACGTGAGCACTCTGTTGAAGGGGGTGGTAAATGACAATTGAGTGACACCTGGTTCCTGCCTTTGAAGGACTTACCGTGCATTAGGGTTATCATTAGGGTACGGGTTAGAGTTAGGGTTCCTAGAATTTGTATGTTTGCAAAAGGCTTTCCAATGTCTGAGTTCCTTCACAAGTCTCATTGGAGTGTCAAAACCAGTTCTCTGGACCAGGCAGGGCAACCGTTCACCCCTTTCCACAGAAGAGAAACTGAGGCTCAGAAGAACTACCTGACCAGAATCATTTAATGGAGAACCAGGAATAGAAATCAGGTTTTCTGGCTTCAAGCCCAGTGATCTTCCCATGTTACCATGGTAATACAGAGAAACATGAGGCAAGGTGATAATGTTAATACCTTAGTTTGCAGTTCAGTTGGGAAAGAATCGTGTGGATCTTGGTTTTCAGGGGAGACTTCAGGGAAGTTCTAGGATTCCGGGGGTTTGTAGGACAGGTAATCCCCCTGCAGACAGGGGGAAGACCACCTGCAGCCTCCTAGTGGGCTACAGCGGGAATCTGGTGAGAAGCTCAGTACATTTCTGAGTGGAAATGGAACAAACTCCACTTCTCTGGTCCCTCATGTCTCTGATTTTTCTTGGTAGGGGCAGGGGAATGGGAGCTGAAATTTGCCGCCTTATCCTTGGCTTCTCTTACCGAAGGTTGGTGTGGTTGAGTCAGGAAACTTCAAGGGAACCTCAGAGACACAAATTACCTTCCCAGGTCAGAATAGCCGCTTTTCTGAAAGAGCATGAAGTTAGAGTATGGAGTCTGTGGGTAAATGAATCGGCAAGTATCAGCTAACCGGTCGTTAAGTCCATAGGCAGTGTCTTGGCAACGAGAAGTCATGGTGAGGAGACTGTGGATTTAAAGCATCGACTTTCCTACACGTAGATCTCACTGCCCTTGGCAGCCGAGAAGTGCTATATCGTGGGAAGAGCTTAAATTGTCCTGTTCCTGTTGTTTTATTTTGTTTAACTTGAAATCATTTTCTTTTCATCTGAAAAAAATATTCAGAGCCTCTCTGAATACCCAGGTGTCCCACCTGCCCCTCCCTAGAGGGCTGGGTCCCTGGAACTTGTTTTTATTAGAAACTGCCTGTTGGAGTGAGCGTGGTGGAGCAAAGATCCCACTTCTCCCTGTGACGGGTCCTTCGGTCCGTCTGCTGTTGTGACAGCTTGGGCACTAGGGACACATCTCAGTGTGGGAAGTGGCCTCAGTTGCCTTTGTCAGTGGGGCTGATGCACCATCAGTGGAAAAAGCTACCGGGGAATCGTCTTTCCAAGTGACGCGGCCCTTCCTCCTGGTGGCTGTTAGTTACTCGGTTATCTTTCCTGCCCTCCCAGCAAAAGCCCAGCACAGCTTTTTTCAGAGACTTACATGCATGCTCGTGGCCTCTGGGAGCTTCAGAGATCTGATTTCAGCATCAGGGAAGGACAGGGGCTGTGTCCCAGTGCCCCCTCCCCACAGACCCTGGAGCTTGGATCCTGGCCGAGGCCTTTGTTTTTGTTGGAGAGACGTGGGTGGAAAGCAGAGAGGAGCCTGGGATCCTGGGAAAAGTCTGTTAGCGGGTTCAGCACCTCCAGGACTCCGGAGAAGTGGGCCTGTGCCAGACACTGGAGAGCCAGGCACTCAGGCCACAGAGCTCTTCCTCCCCCTGTGAGAGGCCGCAGCACCCTGAGGACCTCTGCTGTCTCTGTGTTGTAGATGCTGGCAAGCACAGCCCGGGGGCCTTCTAGCTGGTGTATATTGTGGATTCCCCAGAACAGCAGAGGAGACTCAGGCTGACCTGGCGGGGAGGAGGAGGGAGGAAGGCCTCATGGGGTTGGATGCCACTGAGGCATCTCTGTCCTCATGTCTGTCCACAGCCCCGGGAGCTGCTGAGGAATCTGGCTCTGACCATGAGAATGTCACAGCTTATTTTTCTGGCTTATGAAAAAGTTATGATTAGTCTTCTAGTTCGTATGGAGAACAACTCTCCCCTGTGTTCCCTCTAATACATGTGTGTTTTTACAAGAGCAGTAATGCACGAAGAATCAACAAGCTAGAATCCTAGATTCTTAATAAGATGGGGTTGGAGGGACCATGCAACCAGCCTCCCACCCAGAATTCACCTGCTCATTCCCACCGCCACCCCTTGCCCAGCATGTCTGTTGAGGTCCTACTGAGTGCTGGGGAGGCAGAGTGAGAGGTCCTGCCCTGAAAGAGCGATTCTGGATTTAGTTGAGGAGGTGGCCATGCAGGCAGCTCTCTCCCAGGTACATGGTTGGTGCAAAGCAAAGAACACACGGCTTATTGTGAGCCCCTCGGCAGAGATACTTAACTCAGTCCTGGGCCAGCGGTGGTCCCAGAGGAGGTAACACTGAACAGCAACTGAGAGAACAGTAGATAGAAGAGGCATGAGGAAGAGAGAAAGGGCATTGGCTGAAGCCGAGGAGTGGCAGGGGATGAGACCAGAGAGGCGGTGGGGGAACAGATGGTACAGGCTGTGTGTGGGACAGAGAACAATCTGGATGGGACCTAGGGCAAGGATTTGGGGGTTGGTCCCTTTGTGTGTCCAGTGAGTAAAGAGCATCTCCCTAACTCATGCCCGTGTTCATGAAACCTCCCATCAGCTCTGCTTGTCCTTGCTCTGCTCACTCCTGTCTCCCTCCCTTCGCCTTCTCTTTAAGCCCTGGCTTGTCTAACACTCATAAGATTCTTTCTTCACAGCACCAGTTACGACCATCAGGCGTGCTATTTTTTCCATCCCCACTTCCGCCCCCACAAGCTACAGCTATATCCATCTCCATGACCTCCACGTCCTTCCTCCAGCCTCCAAGGATGAAGTGTCCCTCTCCCTCGCCAAGGCAGGACCTGCATCTGTGCCCATGACCACCCTCTTCTCAAAGACTCCTCAGGGATCATCAGTCTATCCTTCTCTACCAACACTTTCCTCTTAGCTTACACACATGTTCCAGTCTTTCCCTTTCTAAAAATAATCCTCATTCTCTGTCTTCCTTCCGGGTCCCTGTCTGCCTCCTCTCGAAGCTGGTTAACACGGCTTCTGTTTACTCCTTTTCCATTGTTCCCTCAGCCCCCTTTATGCCACCAGCAGTCTTGCCAAGGCCCGTGGGTGCTGTCCAATGCTGATTTTATTGGAAGTCTCTGTTGCCCTTAACATTATTGGCCATTTCTTCCTGAACGTCTGCTCTCAGCCTCTAGGACACCACATTCTACTTGTTCTGAATCCTTCCTGACCAGTCCTACCCTGCGGTTATGGATTGAATGTTTGTGTTGCCCCCAAATTCATACGAATAACCTCCAATGTGATATCTTAGGACAGTAGTTCTCAACCTTGTCTGCACATTAGAATCACCTGGGACTCTTTTTAAAAATCCTGATTTCTGGGCCTCATCCTCCGGAAATTCTGCTTCCTTGATATGGGGTGGGGCCACAACATTAGTAACAAAGAAACAGAATTTCTGGAGGATGAGGCCCAGAAATCAGGATTTTAAAAAGATTCCCAGGTGGTTCTAATGTGCAGCCAAGGTTGAGAACCACTGCCTTAGGAGGCGAGCTCTTTGGGAGGGGATTGGGTCATGAGGGTAAGAGCCCATAAGAATGAGATTAATGCCCTAATTAAAGAAACCTCCGAGAGCTCTCTCGCCCCTTCTGCTATGTAAGGACACAACAGGAAGAAGTTGATCTGTGAACCTGAGACTAAATCCACCAGAGCATTGATCTTAAATGTCCCAGCCTCCAGAACTAGGAGAAATAAATGTTTGTGGTTTAAGCCATCCAGTCTGTTATAGCAGCCCGAGCAGACTAAGATGCCTGTTTAGTTTCTCTTTCCAGACTACCTTTTAAAGCCAGCATCCTCCAGCCCTGTCCTCCTAAACCCTCCGTACGCATCTCATAGGTGACTGTTGAGAGAAGATACCCCCTCCACACAGAGAATTCTCAAGCTGTGTCTCCTATGCAGCTCTTTCCATAGCACCTGGACCCCATAGCCTGGAGAGCCACTCCACCCGGATGGCCCACAAGAATCTCAGGCCCTACGTCATCTTCCACAAACCTGCTTCCCTCTCATGCTTCTGTATTGGGAGTTGGTGGCTCAGTCATCTTCTTGGAGCTGCATACCTCTTCTTCAGCCTATTCATCACCCATGTCTAATCAGTCACTAAGTCTTCGTGATTTTATTCCTAAACATTTATTTTATCTGCCCCTTCCTTCCTGTCTCTACGACCAGTGCTGTACTAATTCAGGCCTCACCTTCTCTTGCTTGGAATTCTTTAGTAGCTACCTAGCTGGTCATCCTCTCCTATATCTTCACAGGAAGTCATTTCATTATTTTTCTATTTGACATTTCTAGAGATGGAGAGGTACTGTGTCCTTATGGCAATACATTCCCACATTTGAACAACTCTAATTGCTAGAAGGTCCCTCCTTGTACTGAGCCAAAATCAATGCACCTGCAATGTCCACCTTATTCTTCAGGTAAATGGACAGAACAGCCCTTCAGATGCATGTTTTCCCCTGCCTGTTGTGACCATGTATATTTTGAGTATGTCAGATTAGTTGGTATGAGTGGGCACCTCAAAATAAGACGGGATGAATTCTGGATTCATTCTCCAGGGATTGAACCAAGAATATTTGATCTGTCATCTTGGGACAATAACAGCCCAAGCATTCAGACCATGCTCACGGTCCACTTAAGTCTTTTCTGTGCAGCCTAGACATCTCCAATGTACTTTGGGAGACTTGGATTCTGGTATCAGTCTATCCCTTGCTCAATACGTCTGAACGAATTATGAAAATTCAGGGTCTTGATCATATTTTCTCTTGTGAGACATAAATATTCTTGCTATCTACTTCAGGGGCAATGTACAGATCATGAGATGTGAGTTACATTGTGTTGGGTGTCTTGTCCCTCCAAGTCAAGTTGCTATTTCTGCCCATGACATCTAGCATGGTGTTCATGGTTTTTAAAAAAGCTTGTTAAATGAGGTGCAAATGTTTTAAACTCCTCTGGAGGAAATATACCTTTAAGGTGACATGTGAGTTGTATATTGGAAGTGGTGGAGTTGATGCTTGGCCAAAACCTATCTTATGATGAATGGTTGTTTTGTGTTTTTTTAACCCTCACCCTAAGGATATCTTTTTATTGATTTTAGAGAGAGGAAGGGGGAGGACATCGATGTAAGAGAGAGACATCAATCAGTTGCCTCCCGTGCCTGCTCCGACAGTGGATTGACCCCACAACCTAGGCATGTGCCTTGACCAGGATTGAACCTGCACAACCTTTCAGTGTATGGATGATGTTCCAACCAACTGCGACAGCGGCCAGGGCTACGATGAATCTGTTGTTGTTGTTTTGTTGTTGTTAACCTACTATGTACTTAGCCCTGACATATGATGCAATTTGTCCAAAGCAGATTTCTGAGCCAGTTGCTAGTCGTGGTACTGTTTTGGCCAGAAAGAATTTGGAAAGTTGTTTATCCCGCACCCCATGCTGGAAGGCTTCCTGAATCTTTGGATTTTCCTCTGTGTGTTTTGCATAACCCTCTTTTTTTTTTCTTCCAATTACTTCTCCTGTCTTTCAATGACATGCATTGTGTTTATTGAGTATTGCCTCATTCGTTAGAGGGGAATTAGGAAAAGGATTAAGTTGATTTTGATTTTCTGATATTCTTATTGAAGAGCACCTAGGGCATCCATTTTGGTGAATAGCTAATATATCAAATCACTCATGCCTTGAATTAAGTTGTTGAATTAACCTGGTAACATTACCAGTGGAAAAGATTTCTGGTTTGGATCTCCTTGCATACTGACTGTTGGTCAGCTGGTCTTTAGACCCCTATCTTCAAGTCTGTCTTAGCCAGGACAGTATCTGTTTTTCACTCTCCATAGATGTTTAACAAAGCACTACTATTACGGAATGGAATCTTACCGACAGACCCAGTGATTAATATTTCACTTGCATTGTCTCAATAAGCCTGTGTGCCAACCTGGTAAGAGACAGAGGTGTTATTGGAAGTCACTTGAGGACCTGGTTAAAGGGAGCAAAGTGGTTTCAAAGGGGTTTTCACAGGTCGAACTTGTACTTAGCTTTTACTTGAAGCCTCTGTTTCACCCGCCCAATGAACCTTAAGTGGAACCAGTGACCTTCGGCCTTCAGCTTAAGTATAGTACATTCAACATCTCGCTGGGAGGAATCGGAGCGCAGGGCTGCCTCATGGGGGTGATTCGGATGTCTGCTCTTCTGTGGGCTGCTCCAGGAAGTCATCATCTAAATTTGATCTAGAGGAGAAGGTCCCGGCCGCAGCTTTCAGCACAGCAAGATGTTAACAAATGGCCTATTGAAAATGTCATCGTGTTTCACTTTATCTGTAACCCGCGAAAGGTGAGACCCCCCTTGGAGCTGAGCCCTGAGTGAGCCCAGGGGTAAATAATGCTTTGTCAAGAGGGTAAGGAACACGATGGGCAAACCCACTGGGGCAGGTGAAAGGGGATCTCAGGTGTAATGAGTGCGTGGAGCAGGTTCTCCCACACGTGGGAAACCTTTGTGAAGGAAAGACGCCATTTTGGTGTTGGGTATACTGCCTTGTGTCAAACTTAGAATTCCTCCAGCAGTTTTCAAACCGAAACCAGTCTCCTTCAGTGAAAAATAATTTGCAGTCCCTTGGTGTTCCATCAAAATAAAACTGAGCTTCAAAAGCAATTGCTTTATGATCCTGCAGGATGGGAAGGTGTGGAGGAGACCTTGCCCAGAGAATGGCTGGGGATAAAAGGCAACAGGAATTTAACATCAAAGGCAGCCGTGGGTCCCCATCAGAAGGATTCTGAAATAATTAGGTTAGCATGGGGGATCAAGTTACTACTGCCTGCTTAGGGGGTGCGCTGCTTTCAGACTTCAATCTGCACAAATTAAAATTAAATGAGTCTGTTTCATTTACACACACGGAGAGCTGAATTTTAATGGGGATTTCTCAGAACCTCGATAAGCAAGGTGTTCCATAGATATCTTCTTCCTATTTCCCATTCATGGCCTCTGAGCCTCTTTTGATAAGCCTTTGATAAGGTTTGATAATGAATAAAATGAAATTTCTCAGTTTTTGGCTTTCTAGGGGGTTTCGATGGCATTTTCCCATCTGCGCAGGGTCTGATGGCCCCTGTGTCATCACTTGTCTATGAATAGAAAAATCACATATAGTAGGAAAACAAAACGTCTTAATTTAGCAGCAAATGGCAAATCAGTTTTTAATGGCACTGGAGTGTGAATCCGGTGTAAAAGTGATAAATTGCACGGATTTAATTAAAATGTGGCAAATGGCATCAAAACCCATCTGCAGATCTTTGCTGAAAATGAGATTCTTTCTAGGATTTGGAAAAAGCGAAATTCACATCATCAAGGCTCTTAAGCATTAGCATCAGAAACCTGAAACTTGGTGTGATGTTATGAAATTTCTTTGCTACTGCTTCCTTCTCTCCAGCGGGCCCGGAACCCCTCGCTGCCCCAGATAAGGGAGAGAAAGCACCGAGGACTTCGGTGGAGCTGCTTGCAGTTCACTGCTGTACGTTCTCCCCAGATGTCTTGACTCTCAAAGAGGCGGTCACCCTGTCAGGCCATGGAGCCTTTCTCCCACGCCTGCACCTCCCCTCAGATCTGGCCCAGGAGGCTGGGCCACAGCAGGCTCTCAGTAAGTCCTTGAGCTTAATCAGAGGCACAGTGTCCCAGAGCCTGTAAGGCTCTTGATTAAAATTGGCCTCCTGACTATTTTGGCAGGACTTTGGCCAACAAGGTGTCTTATGTATGAGTTAGGAAGCTGCCTACAAGGGCCTCTGTGCTGAGCTTTAATTAAAGCTTGAAAGGATGGTTCAAGGCAAGGGACCCAGGTGAGACCAGCAGTCCCCGTTTGTCAAGAACCCACACCCAGAAGGCAGAGGACACCCTTGGGCCTTCTGCCTACTGGCACAGAGTGTCTCTATGCGAATTGGAATATGGCACCCTTTCCTTAAGACATTGTATTGCCATCTGCCAGGCAATTATTTTAATCAATAAACAAATTTGTAAAGGCTGTGCATGAAGGGTGCCTCCTTAAATGTATTGTCACTGTGCCGTGCAGGTCCAGAACAGTGGCCAGGCCATTGTGACCACCATGAGGCTGAGGCAAGCTGAAGTGCCCAGTTGCTCTTGCCACCATCCGCTCTTGTGTCTACCAAATAGGAGAGAGAAAATTGGGATTTACCATTTTTTCCTCTCTTTGGACTTTTACTTGCGGAGTTAATTGTTTACTTAAGTGAAGACTTTGGCTTTCATCACAGTTGGTAGCGTGAGAAACTGTATTTGTCTAGCCTGGCATCCCAGTGGGGAAAGTTGGATTAGGAAATTCAAGCCTTTCTTCCTTCATCTTTGGATTATAAGAAAATATTCCAGGTAAGCCATACAGCCCGAGGGTGTCAATAAAAGGTGACACAGACCTCAATATGTGATTGTTTCTTTTCAAGGTTTAGGATTGCCACAAGTGCCATCCCCTCTCCTTCCATGTGACCTTACACTAAAACATGTGAGGGTTTGTACTAGAGTTGCTGGACTTGAAACTTGGGGAGAACTGGATTTTCATTTTCCAGCCTGTGGGCAGGGTTAAGAGTGGCAGAAAGTCGTTGAGTTTTATTCATTCTGGGGGTTCAATTTATGCAAGTTTTCAATGGTAAAAAAAAAAAAACAACCAATTGGCGCTCTCAAAGCCCTGGGTGTACTTGGGAATTTGTACCCTGGCCCTCTGCTTGAGATTCAACACAAAGCAAGGCTTCAAAGGGGCTGAGTTTCTGAATCTCCAGAGAATCTCATTTTTAGGTGGATTTACTTGCAAGACAATCCTAGACGAGGCAACCGAGGCAAGGCATCAGAACATGTTGTGGAATGGTTATCATGTTTTTCATGTTTACAACGCTTATTAGGAACTGCAATGGCGCAGGCTCCCTGTCAGGGCAGGTCTCGCCAGAGTTCAGTGGTTTGAGATGAGTCTGTCTTTCTGGACTCTCGCCTTGCCCAAGCTTGGGCCACCTGCTGACTGTTCACAGCATACCTCCGAGGGCTTTCCCACCAGCGCATCAGGGACAGGGGCTTATCTCTGAAATTAGAGCAATTTTACATGGTGATCCAAAACACCAGGCAGACATAACTTTGTTTGTGATCATAAGTTCTGGATGAGATTTCTAGAAACACATGGCCTGTGGGGTTGTTTGGTATGATGTGATGAGAGGTCTGGACTGTTGCTGACCTCTCCCTCCATTGATAAGCTGGTCCAGGGCAGAAGAAAGAGGCTTTGTTCAAGAGCCCATGGCATTCTGGGTGTTGTGACCCAGCACCCCTAACTAGGATAAAATAGCCCGGGAGCTCCATCCCTCCCTCTGCATTCTCTCTTCTCTCCTTCTCTTTTCGTGCACACAATCCCTTCCTCCTTTTTTATTTCAAGGCAGTTCATTGCCCACCTCAGTCATAGAGTGAATGACTAGAAAGTGATTTTTTTTTTAATTCAACAAAAAAATGTTATCATGGGGGCTAGGTGACAAAGGCGAAGTGGATTCTGGTTTATTCGTACCTCGACACTAACCCAAAGGACTGGAGATGGAGATTTCAGCAGCAGCACATTGCAAAACACTCCAAATTGGCCTGTGTTAGCAGCGCCCCTGTCCAGCCAGCCCATTTGGCTCACTGCGGTGAGATTGATCTGTCTGAACACATCTTTTATGTATCTGCTGCCTTCCGGACAGAGATTTTCTTTTCTTTTTTTCTTTAAAAAAATTGTCAGTTACAGTTGACATGCAATATTCTGTTAGTTTCAGGGGTGCCACATGGTGAGTAGACATTTATATAGCGTATGGAGTAAGTGATCACCCAATAACCAGGCAGAGATTTCCAGTTCTCTCTCTGGAGTGTGAACATCTACCCCTCAGCTCGCAGTTTCGGTTACAAGTGACAGGAGTCCAGTGCAGACCAGCTTAGGCCACAAGGGGAATGTACTGGCTGATGTAATCAGCTGGGGCTCAGCTATGTGCGTGCCACCAGACACTCCATGTCTTCCTCCTTCTCTCGGCATTCTGACTTCATTCTCTAGGAACATTCTGGCAGGGAGCGAGAGGTGAAGCAACCTGCATAGTTCAGGTCTCATGACATTGTCAACGGAGTGGGTGGAGTGTCATTTTTATTCCATTCCACTGAGAAAGATCCCAGAAAGAACTCTGACTGGACCAGCTTGGGTCAGAGGCCCTTACCCAGGTCAACCACTAATAACCAAGAAGGTGGAATCTGAATCACGGGCTTGGAGAAGTGTGAGCTCTCCTGTGGGAGGAGGGTGAGATATTATATATCACGTGCTCGTGTGCGCACACACACTGTCGTACTTCTGTGTGCCTCCGCCCTCTCCTCCCCGGCCAGAACCTCCATCCAGCCAAGCCCAGCGCCTCTGACCTCATCTATGCCAAATACCCTTCCTGTTCTCAAGGGTCATCCTCAAGGCTAACCCTGATTCCTCCTCCTCTCCTCTCCACCCCCACCCTGCACTCCCACCAGAGGGGCCACAGCGACTTTTCTCTTCTGCAAGGGAAAGCAAAATGGAAAAGAAGTGAGTGAGCTGCTCAGGCTGCGAGCTGGAGGCAGGGATGAGATCCAGGCAGCGTGTTTCCCCAACTCAGGGATGGCTGAGCTGTTCCTCTGTGTGTGGTCTTCCCAGCTGGGGCTCACTCACTCTCCGTGAGGGTAGGGACCAGAGCTGTCAACCCGGCTGGAGGCCCGATGGCTGGCTAATTGCTCAGTCCTGATTGCCCCCCCCCACCTTTCTCTTTCTGCCTGCACCCCCCAACTCCTGGGCCTGGGGACTGGGTCTTTGCTAGTGATGTGCACGATTTAAAATTCCGTGGGAACTGGAAAGCTTTTCTTCCTGGAGGGACAGAATAAAATCAATATTAATTACAATGCAGATGCCATCTTTTTCTAATCCCCTCAGCTGTCTCCAACATGCAAATGAGTGTGCGCAGCCTCCTCTGGGCTTTCCCACAGATGGCTGCGTGCACTCCCTCCCTCATCCCAGACTTAGGAGCACTAACCTCCCATGAATTCGGGCCCCATTGTTGTGCCTGATTTAAAATGCAGGCTCTAATGTCGTGCAGCCCCTCCTCCCAGGCTAGAGCAGCTTGCTTCCTCGGAGGACTGTTGGAACGTGGCTTTCTGTGTGCATCGAAGTTCCCAGCACGATCCTGAGTTGGCTCTGAGCCTCTAGCATGTGTTTCCCAACCATTTCCTGGGCTCCGGCTCTTCCTGCCTGTCAAGACCAGACTTGCTGGGGGCCACACGGGGCTGCGGAGATGTTCATTCCAGATTCAGAGAGATAAGCATGGTCTTTGGAGCCGGCCAGCGTTGGCAAGCTAGGACCCGTCTTGGCCTTGTCACTGAACCAGGGATCTGGGGCAGGCGGCAGTGAGGTCCTTGAGAGGGTTGAGGATACCTCTACAAGGCAGCCAGCGGGCACCAACACACGTGCCAGGCTGCTCTCCTGAGCTGCTTCCCTCCCAGCAGGGCCCCCTGTGCCTCCACGCATTGCACCCAACACCCGGAACACGAGCTGTTCATGTGTGTAGCCAGATGAGCAGCAGTCTGATACGAGCCTGTAGTAACGGTTAACAGTGCAGGCTGCGTGCCGGGTATGCCCTGAGTGCATACAGCCACGGAACCGGTTCACCTTTAGTAACGTCTCAGCACATAGCATTATGCCCATTTTGCAGACCAGGGGCCTGAGGCTTCACAGAGAGGTGGGCTGGCCATGCTCTTAAACACTGATGGAGATGGCTGTGACAGCACAGGGTTATTGAATGCTGGCCATGGGAAAGGTGTAGCTGGACTCCGATTGCCATGAAAAGCAGCAGTGACAGCAAGTGATGAGTTTCCTAACTAACCTTCAACTTGGTGTGACAGTGTGGGCCTCATCCACATTTACCCTAGTTACCACCTTCCCTTCCTCATCAGCCCAAAGCTACTGGGAGCCATGCAAGTGGGTAACCATGGTACATAGTTACCCTCTTGCCTTCTCTCTCTCCCTCCCTTTCTTTATTCTTTCCTGCTTAAGGCATGCTTATTACTTCATTTATATACGTAGTGCCTCTCCTTACACCTCACCCCAAAAGGGCCATTCCCGAAATCAGGCAAGCCTTGGAGCAGGAGACATGGGTCTTGCCTGCATCTTTCTCTCACAGTGGCTGTGGGTGGATCTGGTCTCCAAATGAACCTGGCAAGACCTGTGGGCAGAGCGTTCTTGATCCAAAGCCCAGCAACTTCCCTTCCTCCGGAGGTTGTGCCTCAGCTGCTGTGTAGGGTGCAGCCCGTGCTGGGGCAGCAAATCCACCCTGTCTCCATCCTCACCTCACTGTGACCTACTCCCCTCCTGATGGGAAACTCTGACACAAGGAATCAGACTTGCCTTCTAGGAATGACGTTTAAATTTAGGGGCAAATAGAGAGTTTGAGTTTGGAGAAAAGTTGTTACTATAATGTGGTCATTAGTAGCATGTAGGGCATTTGGGTGAAAGATTGATTCTTCATAAGTTGTCTTGCTGTCTCTCTCGGTCTGGTCATTGAAGAACATAAACTCCAAAGGGCCAGTGAGTTTGCATGTCCACTTGGTGTACGTTTTCTGAGGGAGCACAGCTGTATTAAACTTGCTCTGGGTGTCACAGTGCCCTGTGCCAATGCCCCATGCTGACATCCCGTGCCGACAGAGGAATGGAGAATGATTTGGGTCCAGCCGGTCTCTGGGGCCCATTGGATCCAGGTGTCTGCAGAAAGCGGTGTGAACGAGTGGGAAGAGCGAACGGGGAGGAGAGGCTATGAGACCCGGAGCGGATCTGCATGACGTGCTTGTGTCCTCTTTATTGCCCCAAGATTGGAAGCTGTTGAGTGTTGAGTCCTGCCTCTTATTCTGTCGCTTCTCCTGCTTAATTCTGGGCTACACACAGAATAACAATGCAGGTGAATATTGCGTCAGTGAAAACCTCTCCGCTACCCTCGCCGCAGAAGGCAGCCTAAGGAAGGGCGGGAGGAGCCTTTGGCATGAGTAGAATCGGAACTTCAGAGGACACAGATGATCACACAGGTGAATAAAACGGTTGCCGGAGGCGGAGGAGCTATTGTGTTACTTCTGATTGCTAGAATTTACTTCTTGGTCCAAAAGATCTCAAACTGGTCTAGGCCATGACTGAAATGGCTGCATCTCTGGGAGAAAATCAGATTCCTCCCAGGGGGCAGCAGCTAAGTGGAAGGGTCACTGTTAGCAAAAGTTTGGTTGTTTGGGGGAAACCAACAGAATTCAATCGCATGTGTGACCCATTCCATGAAGCAGGAATTTCATTCACTAATATCAATCACAGTGCTCTCAGAGACAAGTGGGTACATTTTGTCAGGTTTTCTAATATGGTGGATAGTCACCCCTCACCAACCATGGGATTGACAGCCCATCAGAGTACTTATCTATAGCAGCAAAATCATAGTTGACAAGGTCAAAGCCTCATAAAACATAGGCACTGGGAAAATAATAAGTTCCATTCGTATATGTGATTAAAACAGTGAGTGAAAGTTCTAGCAGGCATCCACCCCCCAAAGGAACCACATTAAACCACTGTTTAATGAGGAGCATGACCACTGTGGGTGACTTTTGAATCACCTTCTTCAGTTTGAAAATGCCCACACCACCTGCTGAGGCCGAAGCGCCCAGCAGGCGACCCAGCTGGTTTAATGCAGTAGAGCCAGCCCCCACTGGCTGGTAATGAAGAGCTCTTTGCAATTGCTCCTGTGCTCTGGGGCTGTCTCCCTCCTCCTCTCTCTCCCTCCTCCCCACTCTCTCCTCTCCCCACTCTTCCTCTTCATCTCCCTGAATCTTCCCCTCCCTTCTCTTTCAAATACAACTTGAGCAATTGTGTAACCTCCTAAGTTTTCACAATGTATGCAAGAGATTAAGGGCATGTATATATGTGTGTGTGTATTTAATTTATTTCAGAGAGGAAGGGAGAGGAAAGATAGAAACATCAGTGATGAGAAAGAATCATCAATGGGCTGCCTCCTGCACACCCCACGCTGGGGAACGAGCCCACAACCTAGGCACATGCCCTGACTGGGAATCAAACCGTGACCTCCTGGTACGTAGGTCAACGCTCAACCACTGAGCCACACCGGCTGGGCAAGGGTGCATTTTTTCAAGTCTGGTCTTCCCTCCGGAATTATTTGGAAAGGTCAGTCTTACTGGTCTCTTTCTCTCCTCTCTGTGTACTTTCTTGTAGTGCCCCATCTACAGAGTCTACAGGGAGAGAACAGTAATTGTGGATTTTCCTCTAAGGGGTTAGGACAGAAGTAATAAGATAGCTGACTTTATGTTTTTGGTAGCAAGTGTAAAACAGTATTATCTCAAAAACTAGAGTGAAAGATTATTGCATATGAAATGCTAAAAAACAAAACAAAATAAAACAAAACAACTTATGGCCCTAGCCAGTTTGGCTGAGTGGATGGAGCATTGGCCTGCAGACCGAAGGGTCCTGGGTTTGGTTCTGGTCAAGGGCGTGCACTCGGTTGCAGGCTCGATCCCTAGCCCTGGTTGGGGCACGTGTGGGGGGCAGCCAATTATTATGTCTCTCTCACATTGATGTTTCTCTCTGTCTCTCCCTCTCCCTTCCACTGTCTTAAAGAAAAAGAGGAAAAATATCCTCAGGTGAGGATTCACAACCACAAAAAAAACCCTTACAGTTTATGAGAGATGCTGGGAAAGAAAGAGTGGGTGGGACAGTGAGAAGCAATCTGGTTGTTGGCTATCAGGGAGGGAGGAGAAATACAGAGAGAGCACTTTCACCGGAGGGTTGCATGGCTCCTATGATCTCTATACCAGAGCTCTGACCAAGGACGCAGCATGAGGGATTTAGGCTGGGCACACAGACTGTCAGGCTGGCTAAATAGGGGCCAGGGTCACAGTAGCCTTGGGATTTAGTTCAGCTGCTAGTGACAGGAACACCCAAAATAACAAGCTTAAACAGGACAGATGATCGCATGGAAGACCTGGAGGCGGGCACTCCGGGGCTGGGATGTTGACCCCTCAGTGTGAGGGGCCCTGCTAGCCTATGCCTTGTGCCTCCCTAGGGTGTGGCTTGCTCCTCAGGGCCCAGGATGGTGTGGCAGCTCCCGCCAAGACGGCTCAGCTACGATGTCCCAGCAACACTGCAGTTGACCCTTCCTTGGCCAGAGCTTAGCCATCACATCTCCCTGTGAGAGGGAGACCGAAGATGTCATCTGTTAGCCATGCGTCCACATGCCCAGCCAAGATAGGGCTTCAGGTCGTTGGAGAGAGAAGAGGAGACTCTTCATTGCTAAGAAAAGTCATAGAGGTTCCTCGCTTTGGCATATTTGTTCGTTCAGGGGGGCGGAGGGCCTAATATATTCAGGCATCGCTTGGGAGTAGCTGGGAAGAAGGCACGTGGGTCTCTGCTCTTGTGAAACTTAAAATCTAGCGGGAGCAAGATGGACAGTAAACTAACAGTAAGTGTGGCCCGGTCGACAGTCTACATTCTACACTCACGTCTCTCCAGCAAGCTGTCTTCAGGAGCACCTGCGCATGACCAGTGGCCCGAGCAGGCGGGGTCCCACAGCACTGCCCACTCCTGCGGCACGGGCCGCACGGGCAGCCGATGGCAGCCTCTCTCGTGTGAATTCAGCTTATCACACCCGCCCATGCCTGCACTGGAAGAACAATGGTGGGGAAGAGGAGGAGGGAGAAGCAAACAATTCCTAAGCTCGAGCCCCACCTGGAGAGTAGCCCTGAGTCATTCTGAGGCCAGTGCCTTCATGGGCTCGCATGCCCAGAAAGACCAGGATAAGAATTCAGCTGGGAAAGCCTGGTCTGTTTTCGTTTCCTTTGGTGGACAAGCATCTGGGGCTCTGTCCCCGCTAAGGGACAGAACAGTGTGATAAGGACAGCTTGCTAGTTCCTTAGGGCTTTTGAGGCCAAGCAGGGGATCTTGGGAAAACACAAGGACACAGCCTTTTCCTGCTCCCATGACCTTCAGCCAGCCGTCCCTGAGCCTGGTTTTGCTGGGAACCGGGCAGGTGTCCAAGTGCAGTTCACAGGTCGTCAGTGGGTGTGGTTTCTAAGTTAAATTGGAAGCCAGTGTTGTCGTCCTCCCCCCCCCCCCCAGGCCTCCTGCCCTGGCCCTGGCTGCTGTGGGATGACCTAGAGCAGAGCCTCAAACTCTAAGGTGAAGGACCAGTTGTCTGTTTTGGTTTAAAGTTACAACTTCCAATCTGACTTAAAAATACAATATTAGAAAAATGAAATGAAAAAGGCATACAGAATATCAACTTAGACTTCTATTATTAGATTCAAGAAACAGAGTTACTCTGTCCGGTTTCACTGAGAGCTTCTAAGGCTGACTCCATTCCTGGCCTGAATTTGCCGGTAGCAGCGAATCCAGAGCTGTCACCACCAGCCAGCTGGGGACGGCTGTCCTTCCCGGCTTCAGCTCCCAGGACAGCGCTGAGGAAGCTCTCTGCGGCCTCCGTGTGCCTCAGGCCCGCACAGCTCTCTCTGGTGCCCTGCCCAGCTCCCCACGTTTTTAACTGCTACCGGAGTGAACTCCCATCACAGTCCCCATGTGCAGGTGGACATTTTACCGCACACGTACAGCCAGAGAAATGAAAGGTCACAGCCACCTGTAATCATTATCCAGGCTCCCCTGCCTGGACAGGACTCTGGGCATATACTGGTTTGATCAGCAGAGCAGCCAACCATAAGGCGGGCCGTCGTCACCAGCTGCCCTGGCGGGCGTGGGCAGGGCGGGGAGGTCACTGTTGACACTGTGTTGCAGTTCTCCAAGGAGAGGCACGTCATGGACAGAACCCCTGAGAGGCTGAAGAAGGAGCTGGAGGAGGAGCTGCTGCTGAGCAGTGAGGACCTGCGCAGCCACGCCTGGTACCACGGCCGCATCCCCCGACAGGTACCTGCCTCCTCCCTGCCAGCACACACCCAGCTGTTCTCAGACAGTGCCCAAACCGGTGACCCTGGAGGGTCATGCACCAAGGCCGTGTAGCAGCGAGCCCCAGTTTAGGCAAAAACAAAAACTATAAAATGGCCTGTGGTGGCTTAATGTAGGCCTGCTTCTAAGGACACCTTGGAAAAAGCGAGGTCAGAAAACCAAAGTACACTTCCTCACGCCCAGCGAGTGGATGCGGAAAAGGCAGGTGTTCTGTGGTCTGCAAACACGGGGCAGGCAGGAGGCAGCCACCGCAGGGCGGTACCTGAGAAGTACAAGGCCGGGCTGTGGTTCTGATGATTGAACTCTTGGCTGGCTGCCTGCAGCCTCATGCCCTCTGGAGCCTGCTTCCTTTCTAAGGCAGTGGCTTAATTTCCGATAAAGAGAGGGATAGCATTGAGGCAGCGGCGCAGAGCAACAATGCCCCCGTGCACTCCCGACCCTCTGGCCAGGGATGGGGAAAAGAGGAACCATATCCATGATCACAGATTCATGCCCTGGAATGTGCTTTGTGTGATGGCTGTTTGAGCGATAGCCATAAATAGTGGGGTTTTGTTTGTTTAATAATATAGCAAGTGAAAAATAAAGTAAGTACAGAATCAAGGTCCAGGATTTTCCTTGGACAGTCATTTACCCAAGACAATATGACAGGAAAGGAGTGGGTGGGGGTGAGGGGAAGGGCCTCATATCATGAGTTATCTTTTTAATGCAGCAGATTTCTCAGCATTATCAAAGAAATAATCCTTAGTCTAACTTTTTCTCTTTTAAGTTTAAATTTGTAGAAAATACAGGGAGCAAAAAAAGGAAGAAAATTACCCTCTCACCCATAATTCTCCCCCTGGAGATAACCACTGTGAACAGTTTCCTATAAATCCTCCCCGGCTTTGCTAAATCAAGGATGACATCATACCACGTATACTTTCTGGAAGCCCACTTTCTCCACTTAATGACACACCCTGGGAATTACCCCCAACTATCAAATATCATCCTATGCCATTCTACATTGTGTGTCTTTTCATTGTACACATGTACCATTATTTATTGGGCATGCTGACCAACATCCTTTAAGATAACTGCTATGTTCACAACTATAATTATTTCCTCAGGATCAATTCCAAGAAAAGGAAAATGTTTGGAGTGACAAAAAGTATTTTTAGGGCAGAGATGCAACTTTAAAGTAACCATGGTAACCTACTGTTCTAAGCTAACTGATCAAATGTTGGAATGGCCTGGAAAAATCATCGAAGTTTATAAAATCTATGACCGTCACAGCCATGCTTCTCCCTGTCTCGATCATAAAATTTGTTTCCACTTGCCATCAGTGTAAATTTTCAGCTCTGAATCATTCTGGATTGCGTTAAGTGGACACTGTAACAATAATAATGATAGTTCTAGCCAGCACTCTACTCCTTTACATTTTTACTGCCACTCTACAGTCACATGATCCCTGCTTTTCAGATCACATAACCGAGCCACAGAGAGGTTAGATAACTTGTCCAGAGTCACACAGCGGAGCCAAAATGCAAACCCGGGCCAACTACCTTTTGGAACAATCATGCTGTACCACAGCACACATTCTCCTTTTTCTATAAATGTCAGCATCCGATTTTTTTAAATCAAATACTGTGTTCCATTGTACGAGTGCTTTGCATGTTTTACGTATGCAGAGGGATATTCCTCCCCAACGTTGTTCCAGGCCCTCCATCTGGCCGGGGTCATGTCCAAGCCCAGCCCTGCCTGCCCATTTCACAGATCCTTTCTCCTGCCCCATCATCTCCTCCTGCAAGCACCCTTGCCCCTTTCCAGCCCCACCCTATGCTCATGCTGAGCCCCACATGGAGCACTGCCTTTGCATCCATCCAAATTTGCCCTAGCGTCCAGACCAGCTGGGCTCCTCCCCCCTCCTGAACACCTCTCCTGGCCAAGCCCCCTCCTCAGCAACCGTGTCATTTACCTTGGCACCAACTCAGTTGGGAGCTGATCATGCACCACCTTGTGACAGCGATTCCCCTATCCCTTCCCAGGCACTCATCTCCCAGTTTGCTTTGTCCTTCGACATGGGACATACCATGGGAGGATTTATAGTGGCTTATTCATCCTCACTGAAAAGAAGTTCTCCGCAAAAATAGAAGCTGTGCAGTGAATGGGAACTCTAGTCGGCTTCATTCACTGCGGTAAACCCGGTGCCTACAGCCGTACTTGGCACATTCTGGGTGGCCAGCATGAATGACTGGGTCATCTAAGAATTACCGTATTTTCCAGCGTATAAGACGACTTTTTAACCCAGGAAAATCTTCTCAAAAGTTGGGGGTCGTCTTATAGGGCGGGTGCTGAAACTTCCGAGCCGGACTGGAAAATCTGCGGGGGGAGCTCAAAAACGGCCGCACTCCATTCATTTCAAATCAAATCTGATGTATCTTTAATTTTTATTTGGAGTGCGTTGGAAGAGGGGTAGTCTTATACAGCGAGTATATCCCAGACTCTATGTTTTAACTGGAAAAGTTGGGGGTTGTCTTATGCACCCAGTCGTCTTATACGCCGGAAAATACGGTAGACATTTGAAAAGTCAAGAGCCAACTGAGAGAGTAGAGACAGCATGGCATTGTCTTCTGTCAGCCCAAAGAAGGGGGTAGACATACAGCTTTTAAAAGCAACGCCAGGCCCTGACTGGTTTGGCTCAGTGGATAGAGCGTCGGCCTGTGCACTGAAGGGTCCCGGGTTTGATTCCGGTCAAGGGCATGTGCCTTGGTTGCGGGCACATCCCCAGTGGGGGGCATGCAGGAGGCAGCTGATCGATGCTTCTCTCTCATCGATGTTTCTGGCTCTCTGTCCCTTTCCCTTCCTCTCTCTGTGAAAAATCAATAAAATATATTTTAAAAATAAAATAAATGAAAGGAACATCAGGTTGCCTTGCTTTCTCCTGCTCCTCACTCGCGGCTTTGTCCCCAAGGTGTCAGAAAACCTCGTGCAGCGAGATGGCGACTTCCTGGTTCGGGACTCGTTGTCCAGCCCCGGAAACTTTGTTCTGACCTGTCAGTGGAAGAACCTCGCCCAGCACTTCAAGATCCAGCGGACAGTCGTTCGGCTCAGCGAGGCCTACAGCCGCGTGCAGTACCAGTTTGAGAGGGAGAGCTTTGACTCCATCCCCGGCCTCGTGCGCTGCTACGTGGGCAACCGCCAGCCCATCTCCCAGCAGAGCGGGGCCATCATCTTCCAGCCCATCAACAGGACGGTGCCCCTGCGGTGCCTGGAGGAGCGCTACGGCACCTCCCCCGGCCTGGCCCGGGACGGCAGCCTCGTGGAGGGAAGGACAGACGTGGCCAAGAGGCTGAGCCTCACCACAGGCAGCGTCCAGGCCCGCGAGCCGAGCTTGCCCAGAGGAAACCTGCTCAGGTGGGTCAGGGCCTCCGGGTGGTGTTGGGGCCGTGGAGGGGCCCTCTGGCCATGTCCGGGCTTAGTTAGACGGACAAGGAGCTCACCCTCCTCGGAAAGATATTCATCAGATGGACCAGGAGGAAATGTCATAAGTAAAGTACAGGATTCTGAGTAATACACAGTACAGCTGCGCTTCTCGGAAGCTCTAGTAGATGTCAGTCAACATCTGGCTAACCCCACCCCTAACCCCACCCCTGCCTGGACGGGAATGCTGGTCCACCTCTCACCTGGTGACCCCTGGGCTAGCTGCTTGCCTGCTCTGGGCCTCACTTTCTTCTGGTGCCTACAGCCGTACTTGGCACATACTGGGTGGCCAGCATGAATGACTGGGTCGTCTAAGAATTAGACATTTGAAAAGTCAAGAGGGAGTAGAGACAACATGGCATTGTCTTCTGTCGGCCCAAAGAAGGGGGTAGACATACAGCTTTTAAAAGGAACGTCAGCTTGCCTTGCTTTCCTGCTCCTCACTCACAGTTTTGTCCCCAAGGTGTCAGAAAACCTTGTGGGGCTTGGGAAATGGGGCTTGTGAGGGTTAAATGGGTTTCGGTATGCAGAGTGCTTAGAACCGCACACAATGAGTGCTAGGTAAGCGTTAATCATAATGGTTATTATTTCTGGAGGGAAGTAGAATGTAAGACTGAGGGCAGTTGCAGGAAGAAAGGGAGAACTTTTTTAAAAAAAAATTCTCACTCAATAACATATTTTTCATTGATTTTAGAGAGAGAGAAAGAGAGAAACATCCATCAGTTGCCTCCGATACATACCCTGACTGGGATCAAACCTGCAATCTAAGTATGTGCCCTGACCGGGAATTGAACCCGCAACCATTTTGGTGTGCAGGACGATGCTCCAGCCAACTGAGCCACCCGGCTAGGGCAGGGAGGAGGAATGTTTATCTAAGGTATTTAGAAACTCTCCTTTCCATAGTAAGAAGACTAGACTTGAGATCCCTTAAAATGTTCCAGGGCTGGGTATTCTGTTACTTCTGGGAATTCTTCAGCTGAGGAGCAGCGAGTTCAATGCCATGACAGGGCCAGAGGGTAGTTGTCAACACACAGAAGCCCCGCTGAGTCTGGCTCTGGGAGGAGGGCGCCTGGTCTGACTTCAGAGACCAGGATTTATAATTTTTTTTTTTTAAGATAAGAAATGGAATTGAGACTGGGAGAGTCTCTACATGAACAAGACAGGCCTAGCAGAGCACCTCCTCCGATCACCCTTGGAAAGCAGCGCCCCGAAGCTTTGTCACTTCTGGGTACAGGCAGTGGGCGCAGAAGTGTCTAACCATGAGGGTGGGGTAGGCTCAACGTCAGTAATGACCAGCGTCCTGCCCACCTCCCCACCCGCAGCGCACCTGCGTGTCCCTGACTCTGGCAGCTGGTTGGCTGGCGGGCCGCCACCTGGGCAAAGGTGTGCGCCTGGCCAGGTTGCATTCCAGGTTGGTGTCTAGCCAGCAGAATCTGACTGTCCCGGTGACCACTGCTTAAGTATCACTTTTCAGAAGCCATTGCCTTTTGGAATTTGCCCTCGGCCCTGCCTTATCTCTGAGGGGTTGCTGGAATTCCTCTGTTGCTGGGAATTTGGGGTGGTGGTTTTTTAAAAAAGTTGGTTTGTTTTTTTTCCTTTGGTGCTTGAAAAGGTAGGAAAAACCTTGCGACTTCTGTAACATACGCTTGTAGGAGAGCCGATGAAAGGTCATTGCAACTTGTACGGTGCTTTCTCTTCTAGCAAAAAGGAGGTTCTGTTCCTCGGTGCTGGAGACGTTCCCTCCTGAATTGGCAAAGGCCTGGGGAATGCTAGCTAACCGTGGGCAGTTCTAGCCCACCTTTCCCCCGTGGGCCTGCGCTCTGCGCCTCCCAGCTGCCACCCGAGCCCGAGGGAGGTGGCTGTGGCTGGGACGGCCCTCAGGCGGGCCTGTGGAGTATTTGGGGGACCTGAGGTTCACACTGAAATGGAAATGGTGACACTGTTTATATCACAGGAGAATGGCAGGCAATGGAACCAGTCGTTCCTCCTGGTAAGAATGTCAAGCTCTGTCAAAAGTGCACATTTCAGTTTACCAGGTTTTCCTGAGAATATTCTGAAACTTTTCCCCTGCTCTGATCAACCGATTGGAAAGGCCCAGGGGAGGCCTCCCAGGCTGGCTGGCTGGGTGGCGGGGCTGCGGGATGGAGCCCACGGCACCGTCGCGTCATAATCGCCCCATCAGCAGTGCTCACCCGCAGACATTCCTGGCCTGTTGGGGTATGCGGCGGCACTCCTGTTCTGAGCCGTCATTCCGCCTTGTTGCATAAAGGCTCTGTGACTTAATGATAGGTTTCTGCCCTGCTTGTCTTTTGCTCCAGAAATAAAGAGAAGAGCGGCAGCCAGCCTGCCTGCCTGGATCACATGCAGGACAGAAGAGCCTTATCTCTCAAAGCCCACCAGTCGGAGAGCTACCTGCCGATTGGTAGGTCACTGGGAACGTCGGAGGGATGGGGGGGAGGGGGCGCGGGGAGGGCGTGACAGCGTTCCCCTGATTCCCTTCAGGCTGTTTTTATGCTCCGTCTGGCCACCTCCTTGGGGAGAGACCTAGGTAGGGCTCTGCCTGCAGAGGTTTGTAGGACTATATCCGAATGCGAGTCACTGAGCTGGATGCTTTCTGTGCTAGCTTTTGAGCCTCAGAACAAGGTGAGCATGAGTATTCCCTTTTCGAGGCTGAGGAAACTGAGGCACAGAGGTTAAGTTACTTGTCCAGAGGCATCTGTCAGGTAAGCGGATAAGCCAGCGTTGGAACTCAGGTTGTCTGACTCCAAGCCCGTGCGCGAACATGGTTCTTCATGACCAGCGCGCCTCTGGGGTCCACTCCCAGGGCCGAGTGGATGCTGGGGCTCGTGGTGGAGCAGCTGTCTAGCAACCCCTCTTCCTCTCCGTTCTCCTTTCGCAGCCGGAAGAGTGCGAAGGTGTGGGATGTGGGGAAACCGAGTTAGCAGTTATATTCGTAGCCAGGGGATTGTTTTTCGTTCTTTTTGTACCTGACCTTCCTTAGGACCACAAGGTGCTTTTCCTAACGCTCCTTAAACTACTTGGGTTGTTGAACCCTCTCTCTCCCCCTTCCCAGTGGGTCTCCAGCTCTCCCTTAGAGCAGGCTGGGCCCACCCTGGCACTGAAAGTGATCGGAGCCCTGTGCGCTATGTGGCGGAAGACTTGTGTGTTTAGGGCGCGATTAAATGACTCACTGCCAGAGTCCATGTGTTTTCCTGCTCTGCCTGTCCTAACTTTCTGTGACAGCCCAGCTGTTGGCAATCCCTGGGATTTAAATTCCCCCAGAACTGTGGGGTCGGGCCAACTTTGCCCTCAGAATGCCCTAGACTTCTCTAGACTGGGCATGGGTGGTCACACTGAGTTATCTTTTTTTTAAAAAATATATTTTATTGATTTTTCACAGAGAGTAAAAGAGAGGGACAGAGAGTTAGAAACATCGATGAAAGAGAAGCATCGACTAGCTGCCTCCTGCATACTCCCCGCTGGTGATGCGCCCGCAACCAAGGCACATGCCCTTGACTGGAATCGAACCCGGGACCCTTGAGTCCGCAGGCCGGCGCTCTATCCACTGAGCCAAACCGGTCAGGGCCTGAGTTATCTTTTGCGGATGAAAGCGCACGGCCAAGGGCATGAATTGAGAACTGGGGCGCCGTCACTCTAGCTTTGTTTGTTGTGTGTTCTCCCCACGGCCGAGCCTTTTCTGACCTTGTCTTACCCTCCACAGGCTGTAAGATGCCCCCTCAATCCTCGGGTGTGGACACAAGCCCCTGCCCGAACTCCCCGGTTTTCAGGACGGGCAGCGAGCCCACCCTGAGCCCGGCAGTGGCTCGGAGGGTCTCCTCGGACGCCAGGGCAGGGGAGGCGCTGAGGGGCTCAGACAGCCAGCTGTGCCCCAAGCCACCCCCCAAGCCCTGCAAGGCGCCCCTCCTCAAAGCTCCCCCGTCTCCATCCACCTGGCTCCACTCCGAGGCCAACTACTGTGAACTGAACCCAGCCTCGGCCGCAGGCTGTGACCAGGGAGCGAGGCCGCCCTTCTGTGCCCAGGACAGCTATGTGGAGCTGCTGAAGGCCAAGCAGAATGGGGCGCCGGGTCCCCGGAACTCTGGCACCAACTACCTGATTCTCGATGACAATGACAGGGCCAGGCCTCAGGCGCCACCGGCGGCAGCGCAGATGGACCAGGGGCAGGACACCGAGGCCGAGTTTGCGATGCCCCTCCTCGAGACCGCCTCCTCCTTCAAGCCCAATGCCTTCGTGTCGAAGCTCCTCCCGCCGGAGAACAAGCCCCTGGAAACAGCGATGCTGAAGCGAGCGAAGGAGTTGTTCACCAGCAACGACCCCAAGGTCATCGCCCGGCACATGCTGAGCGTGGACTGCAAGGTAGGGGCCTGGGCGGGTGGGGTTTGTTCTGACTCGAACATTTGGGAGCGGGCACCTGTCTGCGCCTCCCTCCACCTTACCCTTTAAGTCAGGGGAACGAAACTTTTTTCTGCCAAGGAAAAATGTATATAAATATTTGGATATTTAGAACATCATCCGAGGGCCATACAAAGTTATCAACTTAAAAATGAGCCTGCTCTGTTTGGGCACATATTTAATTAACTCACCCCCAATGCCTCGGCAGGGCCAGACCAAACGCTTTCTCAGGCTTTATACGGCCCGCGGGCTGGACGTTCCCCACCCCTGCAAAGTTTAAGTGCTTTGTTCATAGGAAAAGTCTGAAGATCACTCCAGCGTGGGGATTTATTCCAGGGGTGGGAGCCACCGGCCAAGATAACCTTTGCCCAGGCAGGAAGCTCATCAAGTTCACCTGGGTCCGAGGGATGGCAGGCTGCTGCCCAGGGCCTGCCTCCTTCCCCGGCCCCTGCTGGTGTGTGAAGCCGCTCCAGCATCCTCCCAGCGGAGGCTGATTTCAGAATTCTCCCCTGGCCTCAAGTCTGCCAGGACTGGTAAAGCCAAGTCTGAAGGAAAACGGGTGGAGATGAACGTGGAGTCTCTGGAGTAGCGGAGCTTGGTTATTTTTATTTATATGTAGGATATGCACATGATATATTTATTGTTACTAAATGGTCTTTGGGCTAATATACATTTTAAAGTTACCTTGATTTTTTAAAATAAGTGATACTCGCTCAACTTATTAAAATTATAAAAATACGGATTAAAAGATTAAAATCACACAAAATCCAGTTTTCTGGGGATCGCCCTGGCTAACATCTACTCTGCAAGCAGAGACACGGAAATAATGGCACACAGGTCGGGTCGCTCACCACAAAAATGGCACCGTCTGGACATCCGGTTCCAAACCCGAGTCTCCCGCCAACAACACGCTGTGCCTGTCCTTCCATGTGACTACATAAGTGTGTGTTCACATCGCCATCATGTCTTAGTGGGAGCGTGTCTTTTAGTCCTGCGTGCCTTTTGTTCTGCGGTGACCCAGGGCAGGCTCATCCTTGAGAGAGAGGTTTCTAGAAAGTAGGCGTCTCCAGCCAGGGTGGCCCTGCTCCCCAGCGGAGGGGACAGGTCCTTGCATCTGAGCAACAGATAAGGCCTTTCTGAGAGTTACAGCCCTTTCTCGTTTGTAGCTCCGTGAAGTCAATTAGCTTCAAAGGTCAGGGCCTATTTAGGAACTGGCTTTTCCAAAATAAATTTCCTTTTATGAAGGCCATAAATCATGGCAGGAAGTGGTCTCTAAGCACCCCTCCCCCTGGGAGCTCGATTGAGGGCTCACGTGGCCGGCAGGAGGCCTCCCTGCCTGGCTGTTCTGGGGTAACGAACGCCTTCCTGAAAACAGGGCTGAGGGATCGCTCAGTGGACCTCATTGCCGGGCCTGGGAGGCGTGTGTGGCGAGCCTGCATGGTGCCTGCGTCGGGCCCTGAGAGGACAGCCAGGAGGGGGCTGCTCAGGAAGAACAGGGCTGCTTACGTGGTCGGCTGAGTGTCCCCGGGCAGTGCTCACAAATGGTCCGATAATCACAAGGTCAGATTCTCACTTTAAAACGAGCTAAACCAGTTTGGACAGTGAGAGGGTTTGGAGTTCCTGCTCCAGTATGTCACTCGCCCTGAGCCTGGAGTGAACCGGTCCGGGTTCCCCGGAGAGCAGGCTCCTCGCGGGTACAGGTCTGGCTTCGCACCACTGCCCGGTTCCTGGGAGGAAATGAATCCTCTTCCCTGGGCCTCAGGCAGGGCTCGGCGGTAACGTGGGAGGTGAGATGCTGAGCATTGATGCAGGAGGCTCTAGAACCTTCTCCCACTTTGGCAGCCGTGAAACTAGACCTTGTGTCTGTTGGCAACAGAAGGAATGTGCAGCCACCCTCTTTCTTATTCCGTTTCTCTCTGCATCTTGTCCTGTGAGGCCCCGTTCCCCCGTCTGCCTTCGGTCACCCCTGGAAGATGGAGCTCCCCTGGGCAAGTGGGAGCAGGAGCCTGCCTGACTCTCCCCACGGGCGGGGCTTCCTTCCTCCCTCCTGAGCCCACGCCATTTCCTTATCCTCTTCCTGGAACCACTGACCAGAGCTTTGCCAACAAAGCAGGCACAATCAGTGACTCTGAGGGAAATCAACAGGGGCTGTTACTGCTCACCCCAAAAGCAGCGGCAGCCAGACAGGGCCACCCCAAAGCTCTGGGCAGCACCCGAGTCCCGAGAGCTGGTTCCCATCAGTGCGCAGACTCAGGCTGACACCCAGAAAGGCCATGGGAATGGTGGATGGTCCTGAGCATCTCGAGGCTGCCTGCCCAGCAGCGTTGCACCCCACTCCCAGGGTTGGGGTGGGCGTCCACTGAGACCCCGCCCCCTCCCACCTGCAGATGGGCACTGACTGCCCTGACCTCACTCATCCGGAACCATTCTCCCACCCACTTGTCTTCGCAGTGGCTACAAGTGAGGGACAGTAGTTAAGAGCATGGCCTCTGGGGATGAGCTGCCTGAATGTAATCCTGCCTCTTTCCCTCTCCTGATCTTTCTCTCCCCACGGATAAAAGGAGGAGAATAAAACCAACCACTCTCCATGCCATGCCTGGCCAGGGTGAGGCCAAGGAAGTGTTGAGTAGTGTTACATATTCAGACGGATAGATGCCTCCCTTGGGCTGGGCCAGGTCACAGAGGGAGAGGGGGAGGGACAGTGATCCAGGAATTCAGACCACAGCGCAGGTGGGAAGTGCTCTGTAGGGGAAGACACAGGAGCTGTGGGGCCCCTGAGGCAGGGTCCTGCGCACGGGGCAGCTAGGGGCCAGGTGGATGTCTGAGGTGAGTTTTGAAGGCTCAGTAGGAGTTGGCCGGATGAAGAATGCACATAGCATCTTCCAGGCGGCAGACAACACACACATGCAGACACTCTGGTGTCTGAACCGTGGTGGGAGGGGCCGGCTTATGAAGACTCACTCTGTGTGGGCAGTGAAGGTGGTGGGGGAGGTCCTGATAGGTCTTCCACGTCTTGAAGTCTCTCCTTCGGGGCTGACGCCAGGCTGCTGTCTTCAAAGCACGTTGCAGTTAAGTGAGGGAAACAGGCCTGTGAGGACGCAGTGCCTGTCAGTCTTCTGCTGAGGGCAGCAGGGGTGGTGAGCTCAGCCAGTGGTCTCACTGCAGCTCAGCTGGTCCCTTGGCAGCTGGGAGGAGGGCCAGGCATGCCCCGCCAGGCTCCCTGGGTCCCTGCAGCAGCCCTGGCAGCAGGCGTATGAGGAGCAGGCAGCGTGCAGAGAACCAGGATGGCTCAAGTCTGAAGAGCAGAGGGAGTCTGAGACACCTCATCATGGGCTCTGATGTCGCCTGCCGGGTCCAGCTCATAGTAAATACTCAAGACTCTTTGTCCCTCTGTCTGTGTCTGTGTCTGTGTCTGTGTCTGTCTGTGTCTGTGTCTGCATGGCCCTGGTGTTTCCCGGGACACCTGGTCCAGGCCCTGCACTATGAGCGCAGGACCCCTTGTCCCTCAGCTCAGCCACAGGGCAAGTGGGTATAGGCATTTTCTGGTAAAATCCTGGGAAGGTGACCAGGGATTTGAGCGTTTACAGTGAAGAAAAACAGACCAGAGTCTTCTCTGTCAGAGCAGGGATCACTCCGGACACTGGTCCTCCCAGAACAAAAACGAATCCACGACAAGCCCCTGAATCTTGCTGCACAGAGTGTGTGGATTGGAGGATGCTCCACAGATGTGCTGGGTTTGGCGCCTCCGTCAGGGCAGCTGTCTAAATAAGCGAGCAGAGTGTGTGTGACCGCAGGTGGCTGGCGTGCACATCTGGGCTGCCTTGCCTTGCCATGGTCAAGGTGTAAATCTCTTTCCGGGGACGGAGCCAGGATTCTTCCCTCTCCTACGTGGCCTATGATTCACCCCCTGTGTGTTCAAACAGTCCTTTGGGGGTTTTGAGCTCATTTGAGCCTTCACAAAGTCCTCGAGAAAGGAGAACCTAGCGCTTCTGTTAGAGAAGGGGAAACTGAGGCGCAGGCAGCATGGCGTGAATCCTGCACCCTGTTCTGGGGCCCACTGCTGGAGAGCTGGTTCCCACCGGCTTCTTCCCCAGGGCTGACGGCGGATCCGTGCTCAACCACAGATGGTAAGGGTCGGGGTTAACAATAACCGCGGAACTTCCAGATGTGTTTTGGAGCCTATTACGAAGGCATCTGGACTGTTCGTGTGCCCGGGATCATTGCACTGAGGACAGCTCCGCAGAGCGAGGGAGGAATCGCCCGCGCTGGCCGTGTCCAGGCGTGGTGAGGCCCTCGTTTCGCGGGTTGCGCTGTCAGTGCATCGGGGTGCTGCTGCACCGCTGTTCCCCCTTCAGAGAGTCACGGGCTCCTCCGCAACATTTAGAGGTGACCTGTAATAACCGTGAGAGGTCCCTGGTTCTGATGAAGTGATTACACACTGTGATTGAGACGGGGGTTGCTGGCTGGGACAAACACACACAGATTTTCTTTAAGGAAAAGCCCTCTGGGGGAGACCTCCGGTTCTAATGGTTTCCAGACGTAGGATGCACTTCGGAGCCCGGAGGGGCGTAATTGGGGGTAATAGCAGCCAGCCTGCCCCTAAGTGAGAACATGAACAACCAGGCACGCAGCAGGGGCCGCTGGGACGCAACTCCGCTTTCCCACGAGGGGGATCCTCCGCTGCCCGCGGTGCTGTCGGCAGCCGGCAGCCGAGCGTCCCAGCAGGACCAGCCTGCGTTACACAGAAGCCGGAGGAATGGCTCTGTGCTCCGGCAGGCCAGCAACACCACATTTTCAGGGTCTGCAGACCAATTTCGGTTCTTTCCTCCCAGGTCTTATATTCCAGTATGTGTCTTTAAAAATCCTCCAACTATCGTGTTTAAAACCGTCTTTTCAGAGGCTGTGGCTCAAATAGAACTGCAGCAAGTTAAGCTCCCCCACCCTGCCCAGCTCCGTGTGTTTCCTCCCACGCACTAACCCCGTGTTCGCAGCAAGCCCACTTCCTGATCCCGTGTATTTCCACTGTGTTCTCGCCAGGTCGCCAGGATTCTCGAGGTCTCGGAGGAGATGAGGAGGAACATGGGAGTGAGCTCAGGGCTGGAACTCATCACCTTGCCGTACGGCCACCAGCTGCGTCTGGACATCATCGAAAGGTGAGCAGCGCTGTGCCTGCCTTCCCGGCCCTCTGCCGTCCTCCTGTCTCTCTTCAGCGCAGAGAGAGGCCCAGCACTGACGCCCAGAGCCGTGTCCCTCGGGTGGGTGTGGCCCCGGGCCGACTTCGCCCAGAAGCTCAGCCAGAGAATTCCTGGAGACGTACAAAGAGATGGCACCGAGGAAGTCAGGGAACAAAACACGTTCCCGTCTGTTCCAGATTGCTTTCGGAATTAAGTGGGAGTTTGTGGGAAAGGCTGGGAAGAACAGAATCTGAACATTTTCTTTGACGGGTAGTCAGATGAGGGAATCAGAGGTCAGAGAGTGAGGGCACATGGACCCTCTCCCCTCCGGCCTCTGAAGAATCACTGTCTTCTTCCCAGGAAGAGCCAGGGCCCTGGCTGTCCCTTTAAACCCACACACATGGATGTCGGATGTTTAGAAATGAGAAAGACAGAAATAGCAAGGCACATTTTTAAGAAAAGAAGCACTAGACTTGATATCTTATTAGCATAGAAGTTGGCCTTTCTGACACACAAAACGACAGTTGATTTGGGCAAGACTCTCTTGTTCAGTTTTCTGTTTTTCCAACCCACTTCCCATTGCCATGGCACATGGGTGGGTTGTAATGGTCAGCCAGGCCCTGAGTCCATCAGCTCCTGCCCAGGGTCTTTCTGTGATGGCTGACCCTGTCTCAGTGTGGCAGCCACATGTGGAGGGACAAAACGTTTTATTCTGCTGTTTACTATTTTAAGTGTAAGCAGCCACAGTGGCCAGTGGGCAGTGTAGTCCAAGGATGTCAGCCCTAGAAAGTAAGCACCTCCTTCAGGTGGCCGGGGGGGGCCCACACCACTGCCTTCAAGGGTACCTGCTACAAAGCAGATAACGTGGCTCAATGCCGCTGTTGTTCTGGCTTCAACGCCACAGACGCATCCGATAGAAGACACCAGAATCCGAACGGGAGGCAGGAGACCGGAAATGCTTTGTTCAGGCATCCTTGTTGTCGAATGCCTCTGGGCAACTGTAGGTCTGACTTCTGAATTTTTTTACTTTTCTCATCAGATTTTTCCAGATTCTAGACTCTCTCTCCTGGTGTCCTCTTCCCTCCCCAAGTCCAGGGCCTGGCGTCTCAGGTCCACTAACTGGTCCTCTGTTGTGGTCTGGGCTCAGTGGTCACGGTTTCAACAGAATCGAGCTGTGCCACCAACTTCCCCCTTTCTCATGTGGCACGATTTTCAGTCTGAAAACTCCCCCAGCTCCAGGCCGCATTTGATTGGTCTCATTAGGTGTGCTGGACATGGGGCCCAGGCTGAGGTTGGTGGGCTTGGGGCTTCTCCTTTGGCTATTTTCAGACTCGCGCTCTCGTCTACATCCATTTCCTCTTTCTCCTGATTGCCGCTTGCCTGTGCTCTCACTGCTTGCTTGTTTCCTGTCCAGGGCTAGCCTTTGGGTCTGGGGAGTGGCTTTCTTCATTACAATGTGTTTAAATAAAGGTCAGGGGTATAGTGGCCCTGAAAGGCCAAATTACATCATCTACCTGCGTCTCAGAATCAAATACGAAACCACCTTCTATTTCTTCATTTACCACTTCACCCATTCCAGGCCTATTGCGTGGACATATCCTTCGCGTAACCCTGCTGCCAGCCCCTGCGGCCCCTGGAGCAGATGCCCCAGGCGAGTGTCTTTCCCATAGTTGTGCACGCAGGAGGTTTTAGGCAAATGCTGGTTGAATGAATGGATAGAGTTACCCAATTAACCACTGGTGTAATGCCAGGTCTTAAAATGGTAGAAAATATGTCTCTTATTAAGGGCTACTAAAACATAGGAGGGGAAAAACTGAATTAAAAAAATAGACTAACTGCAACATGAAACATTAGTTTACTATTTGTTAAAAGAAACATCTAAGATGTTTGACTCAACCTTAACTTTTTGCAAATAGTAACAAAACACTTCAGTGAACAACAGATGATTTTAAAAAATAGGCTTTAATTCTATGTTAGGATCTATTAATTAAGAAAGACAAGAAACCAGAAAGGAGATAAAGGAAAAGAGACAGGCAAAATGGACTAAGACACAGAGGGAAAGATGTATCCATAGAGATCCCCATAGTAACAAGTACTGTTTGCTAGGTGCCTGCCAGTGAGAGCACAGGCAAGCGGCAATCAGGAGAAAGAGGAAATGGATGTAGACAAGAGTGCGAGTCTGAAAATAGCCAAAGGAGAAGCCGCAAGCCCACCAACCTCAGCCTGGTCCCCATGTCCAACACACCTAATGAGACCAATGGATTATTTTTATACCCACACACAGTCTCTATTTCTCACAATTACTCTTGTCCCCATTTTACAGATGAAGAAATTGAGGCATGGAGCAGTCAGGTAACACCCTAAGGCCACACTGCGAGTAAGCAGCATACAGGGTGGGCAAAAGGAGGTTTATAGTTGTTCTATGGGAAATGATACAATAATTAATAAATGACATGAGCCAAAACTCGGTTTCACATACAACTGCATGCCTACTTTTGCCCCACCCTGTGTATGTACAAACACACAGAGACAGCAGAGCTCAGTACTTATTTTTTATTTATTTTTATTCTTTGTTAATCTTCACGCCAGGGTATTTTTCCATTGATTTTTAGAGAGCGTGGGAAGGAGGGAAAGAGAGAGAGAAACATTGATGTGAGAGAGACACATCAATTGTGTTACCTCCTGCACGAGGTGCCGGGGATCGAGCCTGCAGCCGAGGCACATGCCCTTGACCGGAATCAAACCTGGGACTCTTCAGTCCACAGGTCAACACTCTACCCACTGAGCAAAACTGGCTGGGGCGGGCTCATTACCTATATAACAAACATTAGAGTGAGGACGAAAAGGGGCCACATCCTAACCTGACAAATTCAGAGGAGGATGAGCTCAGTGACAGCCTTACACACCCAGAGACCTAAAGGAACCACACAGGATGGTCTGACCATAAAAATTCCTAACTAAAAGCGGGCAGGAGTGGGTAGTCACATCCTAAGCCTGTAGCTTCCTTCCCAAAGGTCAGTCGCTAACTTGGAAGTTTTTTATCGCTGTGCATCTAAGATAACATACCTTTGAAATGTCAGAGCGATTTTCTTTTCCAGGCCCCTCAAAGGCACAACCCCTGGCATCAGAGCAGGAGACCACATTGTTACCTTGTTGCCCACATACCTCTCTGTGCTGTCCGTGTCTCAGACCCACCAACGTGAGAGAAGTATGTGCCCCTCAGTTTTGCTTTTTACCTAATCCCGGTGATTACCCTGCTCTGTGTTCTCCCGCTGCCCTCGTCCACCACCAGTGGATTTCATGTAACCCCTCTGACACCTCCTCTGAGTCTGATGTATAAAATGAGATGCAAAACGGCCCATTCTCTGGAGCATTTGCTCAATCCATTGAAATTTCGCTTCCTGGCCATTGCCATGTTTGGCTCAAATAAATCTTCTAAGACGTTTTCCTAGGCTGGACTTGGGCCGACGAGGGAAACGTATTGCTAGGCACGAGGTGAATCGTGCCACCCTTTGCCCAAGGAAAGCGAGAGGGTCCCACACTTGTGGGCACAAGACAGCAGCATGGCCTTGCAGTGGCATCCTCAGGTGTGAGCTTTCAGGACAAGGTGGCCACACACTTTCAAACATGTGTATCTTAGTAACCATACTGTGAATTGGGGCTTCACCTCCAGCACTTTCATCAGCCTGGAAGAAATGTATTGAGGCCATTCTGGCCCAATGCAGTCAACTCTGCAATCCTGATTTTCAGAGGGAAGGAAAGGGACTTCAGTCTGTGCTGCCTGCCACCAATAGGAAACTCTCTGTGGCCCCTCATCAGCCCATGGAGACTCTCTGTGACCCCTCATCAGCCCATGGAGACTCTCTGTGGCCCCTCATCAGCCCATGGAGACTCTCTGTGGCCCCTCATCAGCCCATGGAGACTCTCTGTGGCCCCTCATCAGCCCATGGAGACTCTCTGTGGCCCCTCATCAGCCCATGGAGACTCTCTGTGGCCCCTCATCAGCCCATGGAGACTCTGAGCCGCATTGTCATGTAGAGAAAAAAATCACGCTCCTTCTGTCCTGTGTCTGTGAGGTCAACCTATATGGTTCAAGATGAGAAAAGGGAGTGTTGTTGGCAGGTACAGACCAGATTTCCATTTTCTTAGAGCCTGACCTTACAGGACATCCTGCCAGTCCACTGTTCCATCTTCATCCACATCCCCACCCACTTTCTAGAGCCACAGACACTCTCTTCTTAGCTCCTCGTCCCTTCCTTGTTCTGACACCCTTGTCGTCTTCCTGGTTCAAGCATATTCTCTCATTTCCTGTCCTTTCCATTTCCCATGCAGGGGGCTCGGTAGAGATGGCCCGATGCTTCCTTGAGGAGGGGAGTCCCAGTGTGTTGGGGGGACCTAATATCTCCTTGGATCTCTCTTCGCCTGAGGAGGGCCCTCTTCATGCCCCAGGTCCAGCCTGAGCAAGGCCAGGTCCTAGCATCTCTCTGTCCTTTAAACTCTGCGTAGTGCACTCTCTGAGGCCTGTGCGTCCCGCTGCAGTCGGCCCGTGGGGTGGTCTCCAGAGAACTCACAGCCAAACGCTCTGAGCTACCAGTACAACTTAGGGCGAGAGCAGCACATGGTGCAAAGCCGGTCTGCTTCCTAGCTGGTTTGGTTTCATTTCCTCCTTGTCCTGCTGACCCTGGGCCCGCCCACTGATGTCCTCCCTCGCAGACACAACACCATGGCCATCGGCATTGCCGTGGACATTCTGGGCTGCACGGGCACCCTGGAGGACCGAGCGGCCACCCTCAGTCGGGTCATCCAGGTGGCGGTGGAGCTGAAGGACTCCATGGGGGACCTCTATTCCTTCTCGGCCATCATGAAAGCCCTGGAGATGCCGCAGGTACGTTTCCGCTCGCCTCGTGCAGCCCCGCGGGCCTGTGCGTGCTTCATGCTCGCGGGCCCTTGCTTAGCAAATCCCAGAGGGCGTCCGTCTCAAAAGGTAAATAGAATCGTAGTGAAAGCCGATTGATTTGATTAGGGGGCAACCAAGAATCGTGTTCTAAGTATTTTGGCTGTTTGTAAAAACAGTGGGTAATTGCCGAAAGCCCACCCTTTCTCTCTGATGCGCAATAAGATGAGCTACCCTCAAGAACAGGTTCCTGAAGAAACCAACGAGGATGGTGTGTCTGGCGCAGGTGTGCTGGGTAAGGGGGAGGCTGCGTCCCCCCGAGTCACCACGTGTGCGGGCAGTCGGGGACCATGACTGGAAAACAGCCATTTGGGGAGCGTCCATCTGAGAATCCCTGAAGTGCTTTATCTCCTCGGACGTTCCTCAGGTTACCTAAAACAGCCTCTCTGATAAAAAACTCCAGATTTCCGGACTGTCTGCCCTATAGCCCCCTAGTTAGAGTTTCTGAAATCAGGCCCTTTGAATTTATCTGCTTTGACGGGCTGTTTCTAGGATGAGTGTTAAAACTGAAAACCTGTGTTTGAAATCAAACAGACCGCACAGAGGAGAAAGGTCCTGTGGCCTTGCTCGCGCAGATCCTGCTTCCCGGCTGTATTCTGCAGCCCTAGACGCGCAGGGGACCCCCTTTGCAGCCCTGTAAGCCCCATCTGCACACAGTGACCCAAAACTGCTCGCCATCCAGCGTGGCTGTTTCAGAGCCCGCTTGCCCTGGACATCCCAGCCCCTCACCGACACTCAGCATCGCCCCTGGGAAGGCAGCTACGGACACCTGTCCTGCGGGGCTTGTTGGGAACATGATTTTCCTGCTTGAAAGCAAGGTCACCTTAGAAACAGGAAGTCGAACAGCTTGGTTCTTTCATCAGGAAAATTGGGGTGTCAGTTCCAGTTATGATGTAATATTCCAAGAGTTTACAGACTTCTTTAGATGCCTGGGATTTCGTAGGGCTGACGCTGGGAATAAGCAGGCTCAGCCATGTTTTCATGATACACTGGCCTCCGCAGTATCAGGCGTTCTCATTTTTCATTCAGGTGCTTTCAGTGGGCATGAGATTTATTTCCTCTTTATTCGAACCTGCATGCAATTTTGAGAGCGGAGCCAAGTTCAGCTGTGTGTGTAGCCCTCCAGCCCAGAGCTCCCTCAGAGAGTGGTAAAGGGGGTGTTTTGTGGCATTACATGACTGCTGTCCATGACATCAAACTCCACGGCGAGGGGCTTATCCCAGAGCACGTTACCAGGCCTCTGTGGGCGGCGCCCTCCCCTTCTGGGACACCTCAGCGATGAGGGGACAGCCCCCAGGTGCCCAGGGCCCCGGTGAGTCAGCACTGTTTGGGAAGGGAAGTGGTAGGCCCAGGGGAAGCCCCAGAGGAATCACATCATTTCTGTGTCTCACCATCCAACCCTGCCACTGCATGTAGCCACACGGCCACTTTCCTCCAGCTTCTCGTACCCGGAGAGCATCCAGCAGATGGGCTTGGCCTGGAGACAAGGGCTCTTTCAGAAAGGCGAAGCTTGAGGCTGAGGAAGAGCAGGGGGGCGGGGGAGGAAGAGGGCAGCGCAGTGGGTGGCCGGAGGAAAACCAGCCCACATCCTTTCCCTCCCAGAAAATCTGCTCCTGTGGTCCCTGCTCCCCTTTCCCTTGGAACACACAGGCGTTCTGAGAGGCGGTAAAGTGAAGCTCGGCTCTGTCCCTTACCAGCTGTGCTGCCTCAAGCAAGCGCCCTCATCTCTTCTGGTTTCTGATCTGTAAGATGAGGCCAAAATACCTGCTTCACGGGGCATTGCAAGGACGAGATGAAATTCCTCAGATACCTGGGCTGGTTGGTGCTCAGTCCCTAGCTATTAGCGCCCTTCCTCCCTTCCTGGTTTCACGTAGAAATTTCAGACACTTAGGCCTGCCCGTGTCATGGAGAGTGGGGGCCACCTGTCTTAGGGCAGTCAGGGTCGGGAGTTAATGTTGGTATTGACTCCATTATTCCAAAAGAAACGTGAAGGAATGAGAGGTGGCAGCACGTGGCCTGGCAATCCCCGTGTGTCTCAGCCGCTGCTACTTACGAGTTGCATGAAAATGCCGCCCTTGCATTCCTACAGCCTTTCGTTGGTGCAGCCTCTGGAAGACAGCTGGCAGCTCCTTCCCACCTTTGAAATTCACGCATTCCTGGACCCAGTAGCTCCACTTCTGGAAATTCATCCTCCACATGTTTTCACACATGTGTACACATTTGCAAAATCTTTACGAGGGAATTTTGAAATTGGAAACTGGAGACTGGTTAAAATGTAGTCTATCCTTAAAGTGGAACATAACACAGAAGTTTAACAAAATAAGGCTGTTCTATGCTGTTTTATTTGTACTGATATGAAAGATTTCCCAGTAAGGAACAAAAAATATGTGTAGTATGACGTGCATTTATTTATTTGCAAGTAGAGTGTGTGTGTTTACACAGACACATACAAGAAATTGATGAGAGGAGTTGTCCCTGGGATGGGCCATCAGAGCAATGCAGACAAAGACAAGGGCGGGGATTAACTTTTCTCTGTACTCCTTTCAACTGCTTTGACTTTTTTAAACATGTGCATCTATCATCTATGCTAAAACTTTAGCAAAAAGGTCATTTTAGCCCTGGCCGGTGCAGCTCAGTTGGTTGAGCGTCATCCCATGCACCAAAAGGTTGTTGATTTGCTTCCCAGTCAGGGTACATCCCCAGGTTATGGGCACGATCCCCAGTAGGTGTGCAGGAGGCAGCGGATCAGTGTTCTTACATCCATGTTTCTCTCCCCCTCTCCTTTCCTGTCTCTCTAAGATCAATAGAAACATATTTTTAAAGTGTTTAAGTCGTTTTAAAAAGGACCTCTTACAAAATAGTAACACCTTTCTTTATTCCAGATTACAAGGCTGGAAGAAACGTGGACTGCCCTGCGGCGCCAGTACACCCAAACCGCCATCCTCTACGAGAAGCAGCTGAAGCCATTCAGCAAAGCTCTGCACGAAGGCCGAGGTGAGCGCAGGGTCCGCTAAGCAGGCCTGGTGGCTGCCCCATTGGTGCCTGTAAGATCACAGGCTGTATCTGCTCTGGTTTGGTCGAAGCATTTGGCAGGGCATGGTCTCAGCCTGGAGTTACCTGCAGGATTCACGTTGCCCGCGTGGAGGATAGCATTCTTTCCTCACTTGATCATCTGTATCTTTTTTTTTTTAAACATTCAGTCAGGTCCTCTGCCTATTTTTTAAATCAGATTGGTGTTTTTGTTTTGTCTTTTTGCTATTGAATTCTGTAAGTTCTTCTTACAGTATTTTGGATCTTAATCCCTTATCAGATACATGATTTGCAAATATTTCCTCTCCTTCTGTAGGTTGACTTTTCATGTTGTTGATGGTTTCCTTTGCTGTGCAGAATTTTTAGTTTGATGTCATCTTGCTTGCTTAGTTTTGCTTTTGCTGCCTTTGCTTTTGGCGTCAGATTCAACAATACATCACCAAGCCCAGTGTCAAGGAGCTTACCAGCTGTTTTCTTCTAAGAGTTTTATGGTGTTAGGTCTTATATTTAAGTCTTTAACCCATTTTGAATTAATTTCTGTATGATGTGAGTTTCTTTTGCATGTGGCTGTCCAGTTTTCCCAACACCGTTTATTGAAGACTGCCCTTCCCCCATTGTATGAATATTGGCTCCTTTGCTATAAATTAATTGATCATCTGTGTGCGAGTTTATTTCTGCTTTCTCTTTCTATTCCATTCTCTGTGTGTCTGCGGTGGTTTTTTAATGCCAATACCAATACCATACTGTTTACCTTACTATAGTTTTGTAATGTAATTTAAAATCAGGGAGCAGGATGCTTCCGCCTTTGGCTTTTTGGTGTCTTTTGTGATTCCATACAAATTTTAGGATTGTTTGTTTCATTGCTGTGAAAAATAGAAATGTTATAAGGATAGCATTGAATCTGTAGTTTGCTCTGGGTAGAGAGTGCAGAGAGGTATTATCCACTAGCCTGTGTTCCCTGAGCACACCTCCAAGTTGAGTGCCATACCCGAAACCTATCCCTCAGGGTGAAGCTCCAGGGCAAGCAAATAGGCTCTTTCACAGAAAGATGGGGCTGTTTTTCAGTCTTCTCTGTGCAGTGTCCTGGGCAGGGAAGGGAGAGGCTGCCAAGAACTCCCTCTCCAATTACTAAAATCCAATGGAACCCAAGAACACAACTTCCCCTGAGTCCTGTAATCAGGGAGAATTCCTTGGGTGGCGGCTGCAAAAACCAGGTACCAGCTGCATGTGAAAGCTCTCCTCAGAAAGATCCAGTGCTTAGTCCACAGCAGGTGGGGAGCACCAAGTAGTACCCACCCTTTGAGGTCTCTGCAAAGGATGTGTATTTAATTAGAAACCTGCTTCTCAGGCCACTGTTGCCTCTTGCTGTGCTCTGGGGGTAGAAGCTGTGTAAGCGCTCTTTCTCCATTGGTTACAGTCCTGTGGCACCCATGGGCATAAGCCCCAGTGGCCAGCAGAGCCTGGCAATGGAGAGGTGTCCTCTGGCAGCAGCCATAAACGTCGGGTGCCAGACAAGGATGTTAGTTCCTTTCTGAGTGAGTCCAGGGAGCCGGAGCAAAGCTGAGGAGAAACGTGTAGATGGCTCCCACAGAGAAAAGAGAAGAAAAGCCCTGGCCAGGAAAACTGTGGCTCAGTTGGTTAGAGCATCATCTCATACACCAAGAGGTGGTGGGTTCAATTCCTGGCCAGGGCACATACCCAGGTTGCCGGAGCACATAAGGGAGACAACCAATCATTGTTTCTCTCTCTCTCAAATCAACGAAAAATATCCTCGGGTGAGGATTAAAAGAAAGAAAAAAAGAGAAGAAAAAGTAGAGGGAGCCTAGTATTTTAAAAATAAAGAGGGCCCACTGGCTAGAGTGAGGAAGAGTGTGAAGATGGTGCCTGTCAGCTAGCCGGCCCCTAGATGTGGCTAAATTACACGACAGCCCTCTCACTGAGCCCCGGGCGGGTGAAGCAGAGCATGTGATCCCTTTAAGAGCTATTTCTCAGACCCTTGTAGTCTTGTAGGTCTCATGGACTTGAGTTCCATTTGGTTTTTAAAGCTAGAACTTTTGAAGACGACTCTCAGCACAGGTTTTAGAAGTTGGGATACCCAATGTGGGGCTCAAACCCCTGGCTCCTCAGGGAGAAGCTCTGGGTTTTGAGTTCCCTCCAGACTGTGGGTGGCTGTACCGCGGTTGGGGTTTATGATGAGACTGTCCAGCTTCTACTACATGCTGCTATGTGGGCCTCTCTCACTGGCCTGATTTGCAGGAGTTCCTTTTTTTAGAGGAAGTTGTTCCATATTTAGCTGCAGATTTAATGTGTCCATGGAGGAGGTAGGACTAGGATTCTCCTACCTCACCATCTTAACTTTGGGAGAAAAAAAATGATCTGGAAAAACATGTCACCCCTTGTTTTTCAGAGTCCACGTGTGTCCTCCCAAACAATGTGTCAGTCCCCCTGCTGATGCCTCTTGTGACTTTAATGGAACGACAGGCTGTCATTTTTGAAGGAACTGACACGTGGGAAAAAAATAACGAAAGCTGTGAGATTATGATGAACCATTTGACAACAGCCCGACTCATGGCAGAGGCTGCACACAGTTACCGGGTGAATGCCGAGAGGATCCTGGAAGGTAAGAGCTGCTCTTTATAAGCTGCTGTCTGCTCCGAATAGCCATTGGAATGAAGGAATAAAAGAGCATGGATGCTCTCAATTAGGAAAGACCAAGTAGGAAAGATTGAGGCATGGGATTCTGTTTCCTCTATGATTGGTCATTACTTCCTCTTAATTCCTACCTGACTTAGGATGCTATTTCTCTCTTCTTTGTATGTATTCTGTTGAGTCATTGGTATATAATAAACAGAGAGAAAAGGTCAAGAAAGAATTGGTCAGCTTGCCTACCTCTAATAATTACTATTAGAAAACATGATGGGCCAACATAAAAGGTCAGAGTTTTATTTGACTTCATTTATCTGCATGCCTCAGTCACACTGGGAATGGAGCTCCCTGCTCTTAGCATGGAAGAGTCCAACACAAGCAAAGCTACTAAAAGAGCTTGGGGGAAAGTACAAAACACAAGCACTTGGGTTTGGGTTAGTGTAAAGTGTGTCGTAGGGAATGGCCAACAGGCTGAAGGAGGAAGTGGGGAAGCCTTCCATGTCCGTCTATGACTGAGGAAGAGCCAGGGAAAGGTTGGGAGGGTGCCATCACATGGTCACATTTGTGCCTCAGATCTGGCATCTATGTGGAGGAAGGTGGGAGGGCTGAAGGCTTTAGGCAGAGAGACCATTTAGGAAGCAAGTGCAAGAACAAGGACTTGACTGAGGCAGTTATCAGGGACAACTATTTTCTCTTCCTCACTAGATAATTTTTTAAATTCTTCAAGAGCCAACAGTTTGATCCACAAGATTAAGAAACATTGGATGCCAGACAAGGACGTGAGCTCCTTTCTGAGAGAGAACAGTAAACATCCAGTAGAGAGGCCTATTATTTTATCCTAAAACAAAGCTGTCACCTCAGAACCAGAAACTAGGACTAAACAGTTTGCACTGTGCCTGATCTAGGTGTAAGCATTATATACCTGTTTCATTTATTTCCTCAGAAAGTTCTCCAAGGTTAGCAGTGTAGAACTCAAACAATAGAAGCACATAGTTCACCAGATAGTACAGTGCCTGCTCATATAAAGCCAATAAACGCATTTCATTGGGTGGTGCCTAAGCCTAAAGTGTGCTCTAAGTTGTTCTACAGCAAATTACTGGAAAGTTATCTGATGGTATTTCTCGGTTGATCCTGCTACAGGTTAGCTAGCAAGTTGCCATTCATTGCTGGGTGTTTCTGTGAACCAACTAAGGGTAAATATTACCTCACCATCATATCTCCGGCACCCAGCCCAGGGTAGCGGCTTGCAGCATTTTTTAAAAAATATATTTTATTGATTTTTTACAGAGAGGAAGGGAGAGGGACAGAGAGTTAGAAACATCGATGAGAGAGAAACATGGATCAGCTGCCTCCTGCACACTCCCTACTGGGGATGTGCCTGCAACCAAGGTACATGCTCTTGACCAGAATCGAACCTGGGACCCTTGAGTCCACAGGCTGACGCTCTATCCACAGAGCCAAACCGGTTAGGGTGCTTGCAGCATATTAACTGAATGAGTGGAAGTTGTCATCTGGCCTCTGGTTGGTTATCTGTCAAAGATATTCTGGCATCACAGGGAAAGATGAGCTAAAAGTCTTCTATTATCCTCTCAACCACCAAGATCCTTTGATCTAGATGGTGGGAATATATTTAATGGCAGAGTGCTGTACTCCATTGATAATTGAGGATGAGGGCCCTGGCCTGTGTGGCTCAGTTGACTTGGTGTCCTCCCATCCACCAAAATGTGGCTGGTTCGATTCCTGTCAGGGCACATGCCCAGGTTGCAGGCTCAGTCCTGGGTAGGGGGCGTGCAGGAGGCAGCCAATCAGTATTTCACTTGTATCAATGTTTCTCTCTCAAAAGAAAAAAAAAAAAAAAGGATGAGAGCCACTTGCTTATGTGACTCTTTGGCTAGAGATTACCCCTCTCTAAGATTGACTGAGCATCCTTGGCCTGAAGTAGACAAGATAATTCTCTTTTATAGAAGAGCAGAGAGAGTTGAGAAATAGGCTTACATATATGACTGTCAATTGACTTTTTTCCATCTTTTTTAGTCAATTGATTTTTTTTTAATTTTTATCCTTGCCCAAGGATGTTTTTATTGATTTTTTAAAATATATATATTTTTACTGATTTCAGAGAGGAAGGGAGAGGAGAAAGAGAGATAGACACATCAATGATGAGAATCATTGATTGACTGCCTCCTGCACATCCCCGACTGGGGGTAGAGCCCACAACCCAGGCATGTGCCCTTGACTGGAATCGAACACAGGACCCTTTAGTCCACAGGCCAACACTCTGTCCACCTCTATCCACTGAGCCACACCAGCTAGGGTTGTGTTTATTGATGTTTTAGAGAAAGAAGCACCACTGTGAGAGTGAAACAACAATCAGTTGTTTCCCGTACACACCCTGCCTGGGAATCTAACCTAAGTATGTGCCCTGATTGGAAAACAAACCCACAGCCTTTCATAGGGTACCAAGTGGTGCTCCAACCAACTGAGCCACCCAGCCAGGGCAGTCATGTAGTTTTTGATAAAAGTGTCAAGGTAATTCATTGGATAAAATATAGTCTTTCAGCAAATGGTCCTGGAACTATTGAATATTATATGCAAAAAACCCCACAATCTTTGCCTCATACCATACAATAAAAATTATCATAGAACCAAAATATGAGTAAAGTAAAAATAAGTGGAAATCTCCTTCTAAGAAACCACAGGAGCCTGGCCAGTGGTTGAGTGTTGACTTACAAACCAGGGGGATGATAATTGGATTCCCTGTCAGGGCACATGCCCAGATTGTAGTCTTGATCACCAGTGGGGGTGTGCAGGAAGCAGCCAATCAATGATTTTCTCTCATCATTAATGTTTCTAACTCTCCTCCCTTCCTTTCTAAAATCAATAAAAAAATATATTTTTAAAAATATATATATTTTTTAAAAGGAAGGAAACACAGGAGAAATTCATTGTGAATTTGGGTTAGGCAAAGATATTTTACGCTACAAAAAGCATGAACCTTCACAGAAAACACTGATAAATAAAATTTTTAAATTTTGCTCTTTAAAAGACACTGTCAACAAAGTGAAACAGCAATGTACAGATTAGAAGAGAATATTTGACAAACAGACAGGATGGGACAAAAGTAGGTTCAGAGTTGTTCATATGGAAATTAATAATTAAGAAATAGTACAGGAATAAACTTTTGCATATTCACAACTGTAAACCTACTTTTGCCTCTATACCTATAAAGAGCTTATATCTAGAATATATTAGGAATTCTTGGAATTCAATGAGAAAACACACAAGATTTGAATAGACCCACCAGAGATGATATAGAATGACAAGCAACTACCTGGAAAGATGTTCAAAGCATTAGTCGTTAGCAAGAATGACTATAGCCCTGACTGGTTTGGCTCAGTGGATAGAGCGTCGGCCTGCGGACTCAAGGGTCCCGGGTTCGATTCCAGTCAAGGGCATGTACCTTGGTTTCGGGCACATCCCCAGTAGGGAGTGTGCAGGAGGCAGCTCTTTGATGTTTCTCATCAATGTTTCAAACTCTCTATCCCTCTCCCTTTCTCTCTGTAAAAAATCAATAAAATATATATTTTTAAAAAATGACTACACTAGAGGTTGGCAGCCTATGGAGAAAATAGGATCTTCATGTTACTGATGAGGATATGAAATGGTGGAGCCATTTAGGAGAAGAGTTTGAGTTTCTTAAAAGTAAACATATATTTACCATGTTCCCTAATGTGGAACTCTTAGAGAAATGAAAAACACATGTCCACACAAAACCTTCTACATAAATGTTCATAACATTATTCATAATACTCTGAAACTGGGAACAACCCACCTGTCCACCCCTTGGGGGGTGGATAAACAAAATATCACATGTCCATGTAATTGAATACGATAAAAAGGAATGCATCAGTGATAACACACAGCATGGAATAATCTCAAAAACACCATGCTAAGCGAAAGAAGCCAGGCACAAAGACAAGTCCATATTATATGTCTATATTAGATTTCTAGAAAAGGCAAAACAACAGCAACAAAAAGCTCATTCGTGGCTGGTGGGAGTCTGAGGTAGGAATGGGGACTGACTGCATAGGGACACGAGGGAACTTTCTAGGATGACAGAAGTGTTCTGTAACTAATGGTGATGGTGGTGCAGTGACATGTAAATGATACATCAATGAAGTTGTAAAAATAAAGCGCACAAGGTACTTTGGACACTCCTTCTCACAGCACAACCCACGGTGGCTTGTGCATGTGAATGTTATTCTGTCGTGGCTTAGTGGACTCGTTACCCTTTCTCTGCAGGTGCTCAGGTCCTTGAGAGTGGGACTCTGCCCTCCCTTATATACCGTAGATCCTGTGCTTTTCCTTGGGGGGATTTTTTAAAAAAGTTCTGAGAGATGAAGTTCATTTTGATCCTACTTTAAAGGAGCAAGTTTTCAGTCTATTTTAGGCAGAACTGAAAAAAAAACATTTTGTTTTGTTTACATTAGGTTTTCAGCCAGATGAAGAAATGAGTGAAATCATCAAGACTGAATTTCAAATGCGATTGCTATGGGGCAGCAAGGGCGCACAAGTCAATCAGGCCGAGAGATATGAGAAATTCAACCAGATTTTAACTGCCCTCTCCCGTAAACTGGAACCTCCTGTAAAGCAAGCGGAGCTTTGATAACTCTCCAGAGACTGTTCAGATATTACTTCAAGCTTCTCCGGTTTCTTCTGTGGAAAAGCTTATCATTTGAAGAAGTAATAACGTGCAAATCTGACAACATACAGGCTTTTAGTACCCATGGGATATTAAACATGTAAATTGCACAGAACACACTTATTTATGAGTTGTTTAAAATTACTACTGATTTTTAAATGGAAGATAATTTATTCTTAAGGTAACTATTGTTAATGTTGATCAGCAGATTTAAGAGAAGACACTAGCTGTATTGACTGGTTGCTTTCTATTACTGAGATATTTAACCATCTTAGTTTTAATTCCATGTCAGAAAAGTGTACATAGAAAGAATTTAAAAGCATGAAACATTTTGGACGGTATCAGTTGTATGATATTCTTTAAATATGAAAAAATGTAAATAGCCATATGAAAATACATCTTTTTGTGAAACAGCTGTATCAGACTCGATACTATTAACCATCATAGTACAACAACACAGTAACTCTATCTCCTAAACTTGCTGGGTCACCCTCCTCCCTAGCCACTAGATTCTGACAGTGAATCAAAAACAATGGTCTGATGTGGAAAATAGAAGGTCCCTGGTTTAGGAGACAGTGAATAGCAATACAAAGGAGAAGACATAGGTTCAAATTCAAGCTGTGGTGCTTGCAAGGTCACCTCAAGCCCCGTGTGCAGCACAGCACTGGGTACAAAAGCTGGTATAGTTCATGCCATCATGTTTCAAAACAGTCGACTACTGATGTTCCTCTGATTAGTGTAAGTTTTCTAGGTTTTTGACTTCCCAAAGGTTGTACTTTCTGGGTTATCAGTATCCCCCTCAAGTTTTTCTGTTATAGAAAATTTGGAATACCAGATGACAAAATAACCTCAATCACTCTGCCACCAACTGTCAAACACCAATTTGGTTTTTCTTCTGATCTTCTAAGTAGTTTTGAGACCATACTCAGGAGTTTCTTATCCAACTTTTCTCCCAAGTTGCGGTCTGCCTTTGTTGTTGTTGTTGGGAGTATTGCAGATGTCCCTCATTTTTGCCCCTATGCCCTCCTCCACCAGTTGTAGTCTATCTTTAAAAAAGCACACTTCTGGTCAAGCTTGGGGTGGGGGCCTGGGATGCCAGATACCAAGAGGGAGAAACTAAACTGTGTGGCTCCAGAGTGAGAGAGCTGGAGGGACAGTCACCATTGTCTCTGTGCTGAGTCCCCTGACACCCTCAACCCTCCCCCGACACACACACCCACAACTAAAACTGATTCTGATTAGCCTGGTGAACTCCATTAGCTCCACTCTGACAACTCCCTGAGTCCCTGCCTCGCCCAACTCACATTCTGCCCAAGACTCAGCAGCTGAGCCTTATGAGCAGCTGGCTGGCAGAGAGGTGGGTATCAGGGCACCTTGGAACTTTTGCTGACCTGCCCAGGTGGCACCAGCCTCGGTTTGCAGTGTGGCCCCTCCCATGCACATCCAGGCCCAGGACAGGCAGATCACCTTATAGATCCCAACAGGTAGCTGGTCAAAGGCAGCATCTGACATTGACTTGCACCAGCCTCTCCCAAGAGGCCCCAGAACCAACACACCTGGTGGCAAGCTTCAGACCAAAACAGGTGACCACGTGATTAGCACCATAAATGAGTGGCACACCCGAAGAGAGGTCTTGGCAGGCACAAGACACCTCTGGGGTAACTCCCACTTCACAGGTGCAGATTCTACACAGCATCTCATCTTCTGTGGTCCATTCTCACAGCCAGTCAGCCTGAGGGCTAATCCCACATACTGATGTGCTAACAGCAACCAAGCTCAACTACAACAGGAGGGCACACACAACCCACAGAAGGGGCACTCCTGGAGCATCAGGTGATCAGTGAGACTGTGCCACTGGGCCCCAGGGGACACCTTCTACATAAGGCCACCCTGCCAAGACTGAGACACGTAGCAGATCTACCTAATACATAGGACCAAACACAGAGATAAAACCAAAGTGGGAGACAAACATATCCCAAATGACATAGGAGGAATCTCCAGCAAAAAAGGACTAAATAAATGGAGGCAACAAGTCTATCAGATACAGAGTGAAAAACACTAGTTATAAAAATGATCAGGAAGTTCATGAGCATTATTCAGAAACAAAGAATACAATAACTGAAATGAATACACAAGAAGGAATCAACAGTACATTAGATGAAGCAGAGCATCAAATCAGCATCTGAATAGAAGACAATGTAGCAGAAAACACCCATTCAAGACAGCTAAAAGAATTTTAGAAATTAGGATAGGTTAAGGGACCTATGGGACAACATTCAGTGTAACAATATTGAAGAAGAGACAAAGCAAGGTGTTAAGAAGAAATAGTATTTGAAGAAATAATTACTGAAAACTTCCCTAATCTGGCAAAGGAAGTAGACATATAAGTTCAGGAACTGCTGAAAGTTCCAAACAAGATGAACCCAAAGAGGCCCACACCAAGAGACATAATTAAAATGCCAAAGGTTAAAGAAAAAGAGAAAACAGTAAGCAGTAAGGGAAAGACAGTTGCTTACAAAGGAACTCCCATAAGACTGTCAGCTGATTTTTCAACATTAACTTTGTAGGCCAGAAGGGAATGGCATGAAATATTCAAAGTGATAAAGAGAAAGAACCTACAATCAAGACTATTCTACCTAGTTAAGGCTCTTATTTAAAAATGAGCAAGAGCTAAAGAGCATCCCAGACAAGAAAAAGCTAAAGGAGTTCATCACCACCAAACCAGTATTACAAGAAATGTTAAAGGGACTTCTTTAAGGAAAAGAAGAAAAAATGGATATAAATATGAACAACAAAAATGGCAATAACTATATACCTATCACTTTAAATGTAAATAGATTAAATGCTCCAATCAAAAGACATAGAGTATCTGAATGATTAAGAAAACAAGGTGCATATATATGCTATCTGCAAGAGACCCACTTCAGATCGAAAGACACACAGACTGAAAGTAAAGAGTTGGGAAAAAGATATTTCATGCAAATAGAAGCAAAAAGAGGCTGGGGTGGCAATACTTATAGCAGACAAAATAGACTTTAAAACAAAGGCTATAGTAAGAGACAAAGATGAACATCTAATCTAATAAAAGAGTAATATGCAAATTAGTCATCACTCCGTTACACCCACCAGCCATAATCAAGAGCAAATATCCAAATTAACTCAACTAAGATGGCAGCAGCCACAGAACTGGAGTTGCCCCGGGCAATGGAGGAAGACAGGGTCCTGTAGGCCCTGAGCTCTACTCGAGGCTACAAAGCTTCAATTATAGAAGATAAACAAACCCCAGATACCTGCGGGGCTGGGACCTTGGGTTGCCAGGGGCAACCGAGACTTTGAGCAGGGGACCGAGGCAACAAAGTTCAATTATAGAAGTTAAATAAATCCCAGATACCTGCTTCCAGCCAGGCACCCCAGTAGGGACCCAAACCCTGAAAGGGCTGTAAGCAGCCTGAAACGGCCTCCTGCCCCTCACCCAGGCTGGCCAGGCACACCAGCAGGTGGACATCCCCTGAGGGGTCCCAGACTGTGAGAGGGCATAGGCCAGGCTAAGGAACCCCCTCGCCCCCTGAGTGCACAAATTTTTGTGCACCAGGCCTTTAGTTATATAATAAAGGAATCAATCCAACCAGAAGATAAAACCCTTACAAACATTTATGCAACGAAGAGAGGAGTCCTTAAGTACAGTGGAAAGTTGGTTCTCAAACTTAACTTGTTCCAGGGTGTTTGAGAAGCAATTTGTTTGAGAACTGGATCATTTTTTTCCCAGTAGAAATCATAAAATGAATTTGTTCCAGACCCCTAAATGATTCCACTTTAACCTTTCTTATATACAGTATATATCTAATGTACTGTTTAATCTATAAATAAATACTTATTTTCTTAAATTTACCGAACCACCCCCTACTAGCCTTAAACGAATCACTGCCAGCACTTGTTTCAGGGTGTCTTTCAGGTCAGTATGCAACATCTTTGCTTGTTCACATATCATTGCCTCCCAAAGGCTGTCTGTCACTGACTGACTGCTTTAGTTTTTCCAAATCCACACAGTTTTTCTACCTCTTCAATTACCTGTGATCATTGCTTCTTTCACATCCTTAGCAGCATTGGCACTCTTGATGGCCTCTTTATGCTTTAAATTTTGCTAATCCTTGATGTCGCCAGCAATAAAAGCCTCCTCTCCTTTGTTGCCTGGGAGACGCTTTTGTCATGCTGAGGTATCAGCTTGAAAGGGTTGTCAGGTCAAAAACTAAGTTTGTTTGAGATGGGAGATGCTCAAGAACTAAGGTTTGACCGTATAAAAAACATATTGATGGACATAAAGGGAGAGATCAATAATAATATATTCATAATAGGGGACATTGATATCAATGGATAGTCTTCCAGACAGAAAATTAACAAGGAAACAGCAACCTTAAATGACACATTACAACAGATGATATTTTTAGAGCATTTCACCATAAAGCAGCAATATATGCATTCTTTTCAAATGCAAATGGAATATTTTCTGAGATAGACCACATGTTGGGCCACCAAGCAAGTCTCAATAAATTTAAGAAAACTGAAATCATATCAAGCATCTTCTCCAACCATAATGGTATGAAACTAGAAATTAAGAAAACTGAAGAAACACACAAACACATGGAGTCTAAATAACATGCTACTAAACAATAAATGTGTTAACAATGAGACCAAGGAAGAAATCAAAAGATATATTAAGACAAATAAAAATGAAAATACAATGACCCAAAATCTATGGGACACAGCAAAAGCAGTCCTAAGACAGAAATTCATAGCATCATAGCCTACCTCAAGAAACAAGAACAATTTCAAATAAACAATCTAATGCTACACCTAAAGGAACTAGAAAAAGAATAACAAAGCCCAAAGTGAGTTGAAGAAAGGAAATAATAAAAATCAGAGTAAAATAAACAAAATAGAGTCTAAAAAACAATACAAAAGATTAATGAAACCAAGAGCTGGTTCTTTGAAAACATAAACTTGAAATTGATAAACTTTTAATTAGATTCATCAAGAAAAAAAGAGAGCACCTTCCCCAGTAACCCAAGTGCCGACGTGAGACCCTCACTTCATCCAGCCATGAGCACTGTGCCCAGAGGCACTTGCCCAGCTCCCGCCCACACCGTATCTTCTGTCTGGGAGCTCGCCTGCATCTACTCAGCCCTCAGCCTGCATGATGAGGGATAACAGTCACAGAGGATATGATCAATGGCCTCCGTAAAAGCAGCTGGTGTAAATTTGAAACTTTCTGGCCAGGTTTGTTTACAAAGGCTCTGGCCAACATCAACATTGGGAGCTTCATCTGCAGTGTAAGGCCTAGTGGACCTGCCCCAGCAGGTGTAGGGGCTAGAGATCCTGCCCCCTCTACCACTGCTGCCCCAGCCGAGGAGAAGAGAGTGGAAGCAAAGAAAGAATCTGGGGAATCTGGTGATGACAAATGCTCTGGTCTTTCTGACTGAACCTCTCATGTAACACATTTAATAAAAAGCTGAACTCTGTTAGGTGGGGGGCAGGAGGGGACAAATAAAATCAGAAATGAAAGAGAAGTGACAACTGACACCAAAGAAGTACAGAGGATTACTTTTAAAAACTACAAACAACTATATGCCAACAAATTGGGCAATCTGGATGAAACATACAATCTTCCAAGAATGAATCAGGAAGAAACGAAAATCTGAATAGACCAATTGCCACTAACCAAGCCAAACCAGTAATAAAAAAAAAATTCCCAACAAACTTAAGTCCTGGACTGGATAGCTTCATGAGTGAATTTTACCAAACACTTGAGGAAGAATTAACATCTATCCTCAAACTACTCCAAAAAATTCAAGAGGAAGGAAGGCTCCCAAGCTCATTTTACAAGGCCAGCATTACTCTGATTCTGAAACCAGACAAAGACATTACAAAGAAAAAAAATTATAGGTCAATAACCCTAATGAACATAGATGCAAAAGTTCTCAAAAAATATTAGCAAACTGGATCCAGAAATACATTAAAAAGATCATATACCATGATCAAGTACAATTTATTCCTGGGATGCAAGGTTGGTACAATATCCACAAATCAATTAATGTGATATACCACATAAACAAATTGAAGGATAAAAATTATATAATCATATTAATAAAGGGGAAAATCATCTGACAAAATCCAGGTCCCCGGCAGGTAGACACACACAGGAGGACTGCTCCGAGCCTCAGATGCAGCTGGGGGCAGGTCCCCAGTGGCCACACACACACACACACACAAAGGGCGCCTGGCAGACTGGGGCCATCATAGGACATCCACTGAGGGGTCCCAGACTGTGAGAGGGCACAGGCCGGACTGAGGGACTCCCTCCACCCCGAGTGCACAATTTTTTGTGCACCGGGCCCCTAGTTTATGATAAAAACTCTCAGCTAAGTGAGAATAGAGGGGACATACCTCAACCTAATAAACCATATATGTCAAACCTACAGCTAATATCATACTCAACTCATACTAAAAGTGTGAGTTGGAACAAGACAGATATGCTCACTTTCACCTCTCTTATTCAACATAGTACTGGAAGTCCTAGCCACAGCAATCAGACAAAAAGAAGAAATGAAAGGCATCCAAATTGGAAGGAAGAAGTAAAACTGTCATTATTTGCAGATGACATATTATAGAGAGAAAACTCTAGAGATTCCATCAGAAAACTACTAGAACTGATAAATGAATTCAGCAAAGTAGCAGGATATAAAATTAATATCCTAAAATTGTTTTCATTTTTATACACAAAAAATAAATTATCAGAAAGAGAAATTAAGAGAGCAATCCCATTTACAATTGCATTTAAAAAAATATCTAGGAATAAATTTAACCAAGGAAGTTAAAGCTTAGTAAAATATATTAAAGAAATTACAAATAAATGGAAGCATATACGGTACTCATGATAGGAAAAAAAATTAACATTTTAAAACTATTGCAATCACTATCAAAATACCAATGGTATTTTTCATAGAAATAGAACAAATAATTTTAAAATTTACATGGAACCACAAAAGAACCCAAATAGTCACAGCAATCTTGAGAAAAAATATCAAAGTTGAAGAAATCATGATACATGATGTCAAACTGTATCATAAGGCCATAATCAAAATAGCATGGCATTGGCATTAATACAGACACAGACCAAAGGAGCAGAATAGAGAGCCCAGAAATAAATCCACGCCTATAAGGTTGATTAGTCTAGGACAAAGGAGGCAAGAATTTACAATGGGGTAAAGACAGTCTATTCAACAAAAGGTGCTGTAAAAATTGAACAGATACATGCAGAAAAATAAAACCAGAGCACCTTCTGCCATATACAGCACAAGAATAAACTCAAAATGAATTGAAGAATTAAATGCAAAACCTGAAACCATAAAGCTTCTAGAAGAAAACAGGTAGTAAATTCTCTGATACTGCTCTTTGTAATATTTTTTTCTGATATATATCTCATCAGGCAAGGGAAACAAAAAATAAACTACATCAAACTAAAAAGTTTTTGCACAGCAAAGGAAGCCATCAACAAAATGAAAAGACAACCCACAGAATGGAAGAACACATTTATAAATGATACATCCCATAAGGGATTACTATCCAAATTTTATAAAGGATTCGTACAACTCAACACCAAAACACAAACAATCCAATTTAAACAATGGGCGGAAGACCTGAATAGACATTTCTCCAAAGAGGACATACAGATGGCCAACAGACATACAAAAACATGCACAATATCACTAATCATCAGGAAAATGTAAATTAAAACCACAAGGATATACCATTGCCTCACACTTGTCAAAATGGCTATGGTCAATAAATCAGCAAAGTGTTAGCGAGGATGTGGAGAAAAGGGAACCCTCACGCACTGTTAGTACAGCCACTGGCCACTATGGGAAAGTGTGGAGGTTCCCCCCAAAAATTAAAAAAGGAATTATCGTATGATCCAGCAATTCCACTTCTGGGAATATATCTGAAGAAATCCAAAACATTAATTTGAAAAGATATACGCATGCCTATGTTCACTGCAACATTATTTACAATAGCCAAGATATGGAAGGAACCCAAGTGCCTATTACTAAACAAATTGATAAAGATGTGGTACATATACACAATGAATATTACTCAGCTATACAAGACAAAGAATGAAATTCTACAATTTGCAACAACATGGATGGACCTAGAAGGTATTATGAGAAGTGAAAATGAGTCAGACAAAATAAAATACCCCATACTTTCACTTATATGTGGAACCTAAGGAACAAAATAAGAGTACAAAACAGAAACTGACTCAGGCACAGCAAATAAACTGAGGATTGTCAGTTAGGATGGGGTGGGAGGATGGGTAAGAAAAGTGAAAGGAGTAAGAAGTCACAAAATAGTCATGGGGATGTAAATATAGCATAGAGAATGTAGTAAATAACATTGTACTAAAATTATTAGGGGAATTAATCTGTAAATTATATAACCATCTAACCATTACACTGTACGCTTAAGACAAAGAAAAAAACATTTTAAGTCATTTAATTATTGCATTCTGACTCTAGGTTCCTTCCTGAGAAAACAAAGTATTATAATGAAAAGGAAAAAAGTAACACATAATTGGAAGAAGCACTTAGGGTAACTCTAAAAAAGAAAATTGTTAAGTATGGAACGTTTTACCAAATAAATAAGTAAATAAAAAACAAACCTGTGAAATTAGGAAGAGGTCGTGCTTGAAAAAACATGTTCTCTTCTTTTAATATGGCTAAGTTGTGCTTCTGTCCAAAAGATAAGATGACCTCCTAAGGTCCTTCCAGAACTAAGATTTTGACTCTGTTGTAAAATGTCTCCCTATTCTACATCAGCATTTCTCAAATTGTGTCTATTAGATGTTAATCTATGTTCTGTAAGAATTGTTTGAAACTTGTTTGAAAATTGTAAGTTAAACTGTTTGCTCTTGTTGTTGGTTTGCTTTTTTTGCTGCAGAATTTCTGTTTTAATTATTAATATATACCACAACTCTGCAAAGGGGGAATAGGATTAAGGATGTAAGGTCTCCCAAATTCACTTGGGATGGAATCTTTCCAGTTAGAAGCAAGGGTTCCGGTTTGGAGCCCTTTCTTGAGCAACATCTAGTGACATATTTAAGGATGCTTATGTTCCATAGAGCGCACTTTGGGAAACACTACTGTACACTCTCTCTTTATATACCTTGGTTGTCTTCTAGTCTGCTCTGTTCTCTATACAAAGAATGATCGACACATTAAAAAAATAGAGGTGCTAGTTGGTTTGGCTCAGTGAATAGGTCCCAGATTCCATTCTGGTCAAGGAAATATGCTGGGGTTGTGGGCTCCATCACCAGTAGGGGGCATGCAAGAGGCAGCCGATCAATGATTCTCTCTCATCATTGATGTTTCTCTCTCTCTCTTCCTTCCTCTCTGAAATCAATAAAAATATATTTTAAAAAATAATAGAGAATTTTTTTTTACTTTGATCAAGGAAGAATTTCTTAAACTAGACCAAAAAGAGAAATATGAAAAATTGATCAATCTACATTAAAATGAACTAATCATTAAACAATTTCATAAATTAAAAGAATAGAGATATTAACAACACATAAAAGTGACAAAAATTATGGTAGACAACCTCCAAGGTGGTGTTCACACCCTTGTGTTGTCCCACATTACACAGAGTTGGTTTGTACCACCAATGGCATAGATCAGAAGTAATGGTGTATCTCCTCTTACTGAAAGACTGCAGCTTCTGTCTTGAGTTTTTTCTCTTGGATCACTCACTGAGGGGAGCAAGATGCCATGCTGTGGGCATTCATATGAAGATCTTCACTTGGCAAGAAACTGAGGCCTGCCAACAATCATGTAAACGATCTTAGAACTCTAGAGCCCTAGTCAGAGCCTTGACATGATTGCGATCTTGGCCAACATCCTGACTACAATGTCCTGAGAAACAGCCAGAGTCACCAGCCAGATCACAATCAAGAGATAGCTAATACAATTAGCATCCTTAATACATAAAGAATGCCCCATGAATGAATATGGAAAGACAACCAACCAAAACTCAAATGGGAAATGCGGAGAACCAAGATGGTGGCATGAGGTATATACCTAAATGCGCAGCCTCCACACCTACATTATAGAAATACAACTATACAGATAAACGGCCATCCTCCAGAACCAAGGGAAAGGAAACTTTACAACCAGAAGGCAAGCGGAGTGCTTTGAGACTGAATAGAAGCTTCCGGCGCCCAAACTGAAAGGTACGGACGCGCAAAACGGAGGCGGCGGCCCGACGGGTGCAGGTGAAAGGGAGCGGCAGCAGCGCTCGGGACCGCGGCTTGGGGGGGGATTATAAACTCCCGGGTAGCACTGAATGCAACGCAGGCTGTCTGGTAACAGGGCAGCGGAAGACCAGGGGTGTTCTAGCAGTGCTATTTGCAGCCATCACTGACGCGGAGATTTGGGGACTGAGAATCATGCGCAGACCTCAGGGCTTGGAGACGCCAAACCCAGTAGAAACTGTGGCATCAGCAGAGGGGAAGTCATTGTGAGTCACTCCACCCCCGGTGATTCTGAGACCCCGCCCCACCCCACCTACAACCCCTGCATCAAGCTGTGCACCTGCCTGCCTGCATCATAACCTAAGGGTCTCCAACTGGGACAGAACTCCAATAGATCCAAACTCCAAACAACGAGGAGAAAGGCCTGCAGGTCATTTCCCCCCAGTGATACCTCCCAGTGATAACAACAACAAGACTGTGCACCCAGCCTTCAAAGGCATACAACAAGAGTGTCCACCCCAGGTGATTGGGGCGGCTGAATCACTGGGCCATATATAGGCCACCTAGCACCAAAATGCCAAAATGCGAAGACTAAGAAACAGGTCACAAAAGACAGAAATGGAGGAGCACAAACGACTGGATATAGAGTTCAAAACCACGGTTATTAGGTTTTTCAAGAAGTTTCTAGAGACTGCTGATAAATTTAGTGAGGCCCTCGAGGATATGAAAAAGAACCAGCTAGAAATTAAGCATACACTGACAGAAATAAAGAATAATATACAGAGATCCAACAGCAGACGAGAGGATCACAAGAATCAAGTCAAAGATATGAAATATGAAGAAGCAAAATCCACCCAGCCAAAAAAGCCAAAAGGAAAAAAAATCAAAAAGTATGAAGATAGTGTAAGGAGTTTCTGGGACAACTTCAAGCATACCAACATCAGAATTATAGGGGTGCCAGAAGAAGAGAAAGAGCAAGATATTGAAAACCTATTTGAAGAAATAATGACAGAAAACTTCCCCCACCTGGTGAAAGAAATAGACTTCCAAGTCCAGGAAGTGCAAAGAACTCCAAACAAAAGGAACCTAAGAAGGACCACACCAAGACATATCATTATTAAAATGTCAAGAGCAAAAGACAAGGAGAGAATCTTAAAAGCTGCAAGAGAAAAGCAGTTAGTTACCTACAAGGGGGAACCCATACAACTATCAGCTGATTTCTCAACAGAAACTTTGCAGGCCAAAGGGAGTGGCAAGAAATATTCAAAGTGATGAACAGCAAGAACCTACAACCAAAATTACTTTACCCAGCAAGGCTATCATTCAGAATTGAAGGTCAGATAAAGAGCTTCACAGACAAAAAAAAAAAAAGCTAAAGAAGTTCAGCACCACCTAACCAGTATTATATGAAACTAGGGGCCCGGTGCATGGAATTCATGCATGGAGGGAAGGGTAGGGGTCCCTCAGCCCAGCCTGTCCCCTCTCACAGTCTGGAACCCCGCAGTGGATGTCCTATGATGGCCCCAGTCTGCCAGGCGCCTTGTGTGTGTGTGTGTGTGTTGCCACTGGGGACCTGCCCCCAGCTGCATCTGAGGCTTGGAGCAGTCCTCCTGTGTGTGTCTACCTGCTGGGGGCCTGCCCCCAGGCACACCATCGAGGCTTGGAGCAGGCACCCCCTCTATGTTGATCTCTCAGACTCTTGCCCTCCCCTGCATGTTGTTCTCTTTTTTGAACTGTGGCCAGGGCTGGGTGCTGCCTGCCTCCCAAGCTTGCCTACTGTCCATCTTCCTCCAGCCACCAGAAAGCAGGGAAAACCCCGCCTCATGGTCAGGCCAGCCTTTTCCTGCCCCCTGATCCCCAGAAGGGACCTGGGGAGCTGCCAAGCAGGCCCCCAGCCCCCAAGAGCTTGCTTTCCCGCTCCCCAGTGCCCCCCAAAGGGCCTGGGCAGCCGCCAAGCAGGCCGCTGACCCCCCCGCCACCTCTTATCCGCTCCCTGGTGCCCCTCAAAGGGCCTGGGCAGCCGACAAGCAGGCTGCCAACCCTGCCGCCTCTTTCCCACTCATGGGTCCTGGGTCCTGCGCTGTTCCGCCCTGCTGCCACTCTGTGCACTCGGGAGGTCCCTCAGCCCGGCCTGTGCCCTCTCACAGTCTGGGACCCCTCGGGGGATGTCCACCTGCTGGCGTGCCTGACCAGGCTGGGTGAGGGGCTGATGGCTATCTCCAGGCTGGCCAAGCCCCCAGGAACATCCCTCACACCATTGGGTTGTGGCCAGTGTGGGTGACGGGCTGAGGGGTGCTTTCAGTCTGCCCACAGCTCCCATTGACCCAACGTCCCAGCAAGGCTGGCTGGACGCACATTTCTGGGGTTTATCTCCTATAATTGATGTACTGTTCCTTTAAGGTGAGGTGGGCTGAAGTAATGAAACCTCCTCTGCTTCACCTCGCAGCAGTTCAGCATCTATAATGAGACTTTGTTACTCTTAGTAAGTCAGCCAGGCCTGCTCTTCCCTTCAGCTCCTGAGGATTCTATGATTGATACATTATTGCAAACATGTTTCGGAGCCTGCCCACCAAGGGCCGAAAACAGTTTTGCTTTCGCTCCTGCTGCAACGGATGCTGCCTAAACGTTTACTCAGGTCTGTGAGTGGCAGCGCCATGTTGGCTGGGCTAATTTGCATACAGCCACTCTGATTGGCTGGTAGGCGTCCTGAAGAAACTAATTTTACTATTAATTTACTATTAATTTTACTATTAATTTTACTATTCCCACTTTTATTAGTTTAGATGCTGAAAGGTATCCTTTGAGAAGAGGATGAAGAAAAAGTAAAGATAAAAATTATGAACAACAAATACATATCTATCAACAAGTGAACCTAAAAATCAAGTGAATAAAAAATCTGATGAACAGAATAAACTGGTGAATAGAATAGAATCAGAGGCATAGAAAGGGAGTGGACTGACAATTTTC